>VSMD01094305.1:0-16594 GCA_008750895.1 Mirza zaza
TTAATTTTGTAAACTCTGCCTCAAGCATGGTGTTAGGTTGAAATACAGAGTGGGAGGAAAAGCCCATTCTGTGGTGTGTTTTTCAAGTACGAGAGAAACGCTGTTAAAAATTAAAATTTTTATGTGACAACAAATCATGAATATCAGCATCAGCTGTGTTGCTGATATATTTGGGGAATGTCTGCTAAGTAACGTCGTCTTTATCATTATGGAGATTAGTCCAGTTTTTCTGTTTTCTAATGGTACATCTAGTAGTTCCTTTTTCCTTTGTAATTCCTAGGTGAACTAAAAGTACTTTATTGTTTTTCGTTATTGAAACCTGCAGAAAATTAAATATTCCTTCTTTGGAAACCAGGAATTGAAGTGTATACAGTGATAAAATTATCTGATGAGTCTGTGATTTTATGTTGTGATTACTTCCATAATGTTTTCTTTTTCTTTTCTAAGAAGAAAGTTAATGGAAAACCTTATATGTTTAGTGGAGGAAGCATTACTTTTGTCTCCCTTTTAAACTTAAAATATCACACAAGTTACCCAGAAATTATTCAAAATTCCTTATTGCTATTTTGCTTAGTATTGGTTTATTTTTTTATTGGGTCTTAACACAATAAATGGTACTAAAGTATTTTCAGCATGTATTTCCAACTTTATATTGCCTTTTAAAAATCAGCCTGAAACGTAATAGGCTAAATTATCCTGGCATAACGTACTATTTACAGAAGGATGGCCAAGTGTATGTAGCACACGATGTCCACATGTGGAATAAAAAACTCCATTTGTATAGCTTCTTATGTAAATAAATTTTTGTATGGAAGCATATCGCAGAAGTGGCAAGAACACCAGTGGGTCATGAGAAGACCTGAGTTGCAGCCCTAGCCCTGTCATTTACCTGGAGTGTATTTTTGGACACGTCATCACTAAAGCCCATCTTGTTTCCTCATTTGGAAATGGAACCCATAAATCAGCTTTTGACTTCTCACTAGGTTGTTGTGAAGATCATGAGATAATTATGTACAAACACTTTTGAAAACTCTAAAGCTCTTTACTAATGTATTATGTTAACTTGAAGGATGCAGACCAGAAATGGCCACATTTACTAATTTAAAACAAAAAGTTGGGTGAGAGAACGTGAGGTGTTCTTCATACAAATACTATTTGTTTGGGAAAGGTCAATTGAGTGATTATCATTTGAGGTACTTATGTAAGACATTTTAGAAATACTTATTATATAAGGGGCTCAAAATGTGGTTTGATCTTAATGTTCTTTAATACTGAAAATACTTGAAAATGAGTAATTTTGAATTTATAACAAACTCTGCTTCAAAATTGTTAAAATTTCTTTTTACTGATATTTGAGATTTTGTTGGCTGTAAATTCAAATGCCTTTCATAGTATTATAACTGTACAGTGTTGTTCTGATGTCACATATGTTAAGGCAAAATGGTGGGACTCTTTTCTGGCTAATTATTTTAAAGTCTTTCTAACTTTGTAAGACAAAAGAGAGAAAGACAAAGATAAAACCAAGTTCTTTTATAGCCTATTTCAGAGATTATTGGTGGTGTGTTTATATTTTCCAGTGGTTTTTAATTATCTATTATAACAAGCTATTCCCTTGATTCTATAATTTGGGGAGGAAGAATGATAATTACTCAATTTTAGGGTAGATTATGGTTTTGTAAACCCAGGAACATGATACCTCTGGCCTAGGCAGCCTGGTGTTAGAAAACTTGTACAGGAAAAAGAGGTCAGTGTAAAGTAAGAAACTTCAGTGCACTCTCCTTAAAAGCATTCCCCTTCTTTTTAACTTGAGTATTAATGATTTCAACAGATCCCCTGTAAGCAGCTTACAGATTCGCTATGATCAACCGGGCAACAGCAGTTTGGAAAATCTGCCTCCAGTAGCAGCCAGCATAGAACAGCTTTTGGAGAGGCAGTGGAGTGAAGGACAGCAGTTTTTACTAGAACAGGGTACTCCGAGTGACAGTAAGTATCCATTTTCTTATCTTTAAATAATGGTGGGTGGATGGATGAACAGATAGGTAGATGGACTCAAAAGGCACTTTTCATCCAGAATAGTAATGAAATTTTGGTATACATTTTATATTATGTGGTGAGAAAGTGTAATGTAGAGGTTTCCTAGATTCTGTAGTATAGTCTTAACTGCTTGGACTTAAATCCTGTCTTTGCCTGTTACTAACAGTGTGATCTTTGGGCAAGTTGAATGGGGAGTGATAACGTACCTGTATCAGAGAAATGTTGTGACGATTAAATGACAAGTAAGAACAGTGCCTGTCTCTCATAAAGTGCATCTGTTAGGCGGTTATTGTTTACAGTTATTATAATATTCGCACTTTGTTTCTCCATTGTACTTCATTCTTATTAATTTACTAAAATACGTGAGCTTTATCTTCTCTTAGCTTAATTGAAGAAAATTTGCTTACCTCTAAAGATTAAAAAAAATGCATATAGTTAAGCATGGCCAGCTAGCTTCTTAATTTTACAATTTAGAGGAGGAATAATAATTACTAAGTTATATATAACATCTGCTTATATTTATTAAATTATATGGTATATATTGTGTGCATATATATATGTTTAGTATCTTTACGATTTTATGTATTAGGGCCATGGGTGAAAAATACCGAAAAAGTAGAGTTACAACAGGTGGTAGTTACCTAGAGAAGTGGCCTTAAGGAGATATGTTTTTAGGGGACTATAAGTAGTTTTCATCATTTTGGGATATAAACTTTTCTACTGTATTTCATTAAAACATTTTGCTTATTGTAAGTGAGCCATGTGCCATAAATTGGTATTTTTATGAATGGTGCATTCACAAAAAATGCTAATTGTGAGGAAATTCATGCCGGGATAATCCTTTAAACATGATAGCTGGAGGACAGGTTTAGCTAAGTCTGATTGGGCACACTAAGGTTTTTTTGTGGGATCTTGGAAAGGAGGGATAAAAGTTAAATCCTTGAGAAATGACCATGTGTGTCTGTACCAGTGGAGTTGTGTCTTTTGAAGGGCCTGAGGTCATGTTAAACAAATACAACTTTTTAGTACGTAGAATTTTTAAAGTGTCCATCACTGTGGCCTAACAGCAACACGCTCTTGTCAGTTGGGAGGTGCAAGTCTTGGAATTGAAGCAGCAAGTCAGCCTGTTTGCAGACCTTGCGCCTTTCCCCAGTAGAGACGTAGCTGGGTGCACACACAGCGCTCCCTGCTGGGGGCCCTGCAGAGCAGCCCAGCGAGCAGCTGGAACTGGAGGCTTCCTGCCAGGTGTCTGATGGTCGTTGTGCTTAGTTTAAACCGTGCAACAAATAAAAACATGTGCTTATTACTGTGGTACAGGCTGTTTGTGCAACCCTTCCCATTGTAAATATGACTTTAATGAGAAATCATAGCAGGCACTTGAATTTTTAATTAGGCTTTTGTATTGATGAAAATGTCATTTTTTTGAGAATGGAAATTACCTGAACCTGGCGTATATTATTTTGGACGCATCAACAAAGTTTCCAGAAGGCACAGCTAGGAACAATCTCTCTTATGTTTACAAAAGTGCAAATATAAATATGACATTTAGCTGTATATAAATTTAGGAATAAAACCTAATTATTGAGAAATATTTTAGAGAATTTCTACTTTTATATTTTAACTTATTTCTAAGGCTGCTGTCACTATGTCCGTAAAATACTTACTCTTGTGTGTGGACTTGTCTTTATTAAAAACCATCCAAATGTTTGCTAGTTTTAGGAATGCTGAAGTCATTACACCAACTTCAAGTTGAAAACCGAAGATTAGAGGAACAAATTAAGAACTTGACTGCCAAAAAGGAACGTCTTCAGTTATTGAATGCACAGCTTTCAGTGCCTTTTCCAACAATAACAACAAATCCTAGTCCGTCTCATCAAATACATGCATTTTCTGCACAGACTGGTAAGTACGAAAATATTTATTTTGTATCTGATAGACTGTCAATGTCAATTGCATAGTGAGTAATAATTGGTCACCAGTTATATGAAGATGTAGAAAAGGAATGACAGCTTATTTTTGAAGGGCATAAAGAATCCTGTTAAGTGATGAACATTCTTCAGTACGTAATTTAATGGTAAAATTTATTTAAATGTGTAATGATCTTGTTATTGATTTAAAGCTATGGTATTTAATAGAGATAATAGATTTTTTTCTGTTTAATCTGGTCTTGGGAATAGCGAATAGCAAGACTTAGTGGTTTTGATATGGGCTTCAGCATAAGCTTTTAAATAAACTTTTAATTACACATAATGTAACCAATAAGGTAAATCAGTTTCTGTCTGTCTTTCATTACTCTAGCTCCTACCACTGATTCTTTGAACAGCAGTAAGAGCCCTCATATAGGAAACAGCTTTTTACCTGATAATTCTCTTCCTGTATTAAATCAGGTAATTTTTGTATATTTTCATTTGTGTTTTGCGAACAATAATATATATTACCTTCAATGACTTAAAAATTATTGTAAACAGTTTTTTGCTGTGTTCTTTACAACTTAAGTATCTATTCCTTCTTACATTAGGACTTAACCTCCAGTGGACAAAGCACCAGCAGTTCATCGGCTCTTTCTACTCCACCTCCTGCTGGGCAGAGTCCGGCCCAACAAGGCTCAGGAGTCGGCGGAGTTCAGCAGGTCAACGGTGTGACAGTGGGGGCGCTGGCCAGCGGAATGCAGACTGTAACATCCACCATTCCTGCCGTGTCTGCAGTGAGTGGGATAATTGGAGCTTTGCCAGGTAACCAACTGGCAATTAATGGCATTGTGGGAGCTTTAAATGGGGTTATGCAGACCCCTGTCACAATATCCCAGAACCCTACCCCCCTCACGCACACGACTGTGCCACCTAATGCGACACATCCAATGCCAGCTACACTGACTAACAGGTAAGAAACTTACTTAAATATACTCTAGGCTTTTTTAGTGCAACATAGTACCAGTGTTGTCTGTGCTTTAGATAGGGATTTTTAATGTGTTCCTTGTAAATGTACTCTAAGAAAATCTACCCCCAATTTTAAACTAAGTATATTCTACCCAGACTCTATTTTTGAAACTTAATTCAGATTAAAACAAAAGCAAGCTGCTTTTAGTAATAGAGCATTAAGTACAGTCTATGCTGAAAATTTCAGTCTTCATCTGTGGTGTCTATTTTTAAATGTTGATTTCTCTTATTTCCTTGTATATTTGCATTCATCTATCATAAATTCTAAAGAAAGGTAATAGTGTAGTGGGGGTCACATATGGATATTGGTTTCTATTAGCTGGGTGTGGTGGCTCACGCCTATAGTCCCAGCTAGTTGGGAGGCTGAGGCGGGAGGATCACTTGAACCCAGGAGTTTGCAGCGAGCTGTCCATCACTACTGTACTTTAGCCCGGGTGATAGAGTGAGACCTCCATCTCCCGAGGAAAAAAAAAAATCAACTATGTAATTTTTCAACTTTCTAATCGAAGATTTTGATATAGGATTAAGGTCAAATATTTGTCTTAATTTCTAGGAAGTGAGACTCACTGGCTTCATTGTACTGGAAATTTGTTTGAATGTTCAAAAATTAGAGGACTAAAGCCATGTTGTTATTAAACATACTGTTGGGGAATAAATGATTTTCAGGGGATTTGCAGTGGTCCTATTTCCTCTGGCTCTCTTTTCATTGTTTCTTAATTTTACCATTGGGACCATTAAAAAAGGTTAGGTCAAATCAGTTAGCATGTTTGAATTCTTTCTTTGTTTTAAATATGTGTTTACTTAGTGTCAGTTAAATTATCCTTGAATAATTAAAAATAAATTATTAACTGTGCTTGTTATAAACACATGCAGATTTCTATTCCATAAAATAAGTTAGTGCCTATATAATAAAAAAGAACACATTTCTTGACAATGTGAATTCTTGATTAGCTTGTATACATGAATATATAAAGAGAAATAATTTGTACATAATTGTTTTCAAAAAGTGTTAGGATTAAAATCTTTACTTGTTAATTTATTAAACATCAAAATGAAAAGTTGTCTTTCATTTTTTTTTTTTTTTAAACATGTAGTAGAAAGTAAGACTTTTAATCATTTTTCAGTGCCTCAGGACTAGGATTACTTTCTGACCAACAAAGACAAATACTTATTCATCAACAGCAATTTCAGCAGTTGTTAAATTCTCAACAGCTCACACCAGTAAGTTCTGCCTTTTGATAATATTTAATTTTTATTAGGAGCAAGTGTTCTACAGTAGATATTCAACATGGGTATAGATTATTCCTTTGTGAAATAACAATATTGAATGCATAATCCAAAGTTTTCCTTGCCCTGTGGTATGGTCTGTGATACCTGCAGTGACATCACATTGATGCATTACCTTACACGTTAGAACATGTGTCTTGACACTGTTGTAGGCTCTGGTGATACTGTGATAAGTCAGTCTGTTTTCACTGAGCTTCATTGTGAAAGGGGAGATACGAGACATAACACGTGCTTTTTGGTAGTGATGAATGCTCAGAAGAAAGCAGGGTAAAGGGGTAGGGCCCGGGGAGATCAGGGCCATTTTATTAAGGTTATTAAGTTTGAAATGTTCAGTTTTTTCTTTTTTTTTTTTCCCAGTTTCTTTAAAGTACTGACAGTTGATATCTCTGACATTTCACTTTGACATTTCTTTATTGTGAAGGTACATTCTCAATCTTTCAGACATACCCTTTGGCTTGTGATTATCTTTCACATTTTTTTAGAGCAGTTTTTGTGAAACCATGGGTAAGTCAAAAATTCATGTTATTTTCAAATATGAGTTCCATCATGGAACCAATGCAGCGCAGGTAGCTCGAAATATCAGTGAAGTGTTTGGGAAGGATGTGGCTAATGAATGCACAGTACCTGGAGGGTTTGAGAAGTTCCGTTCTGGTGATTTTAATCCTGAAAATGAGCCACGAGGGCAGCCTGAGACCGAGGTGGATGATGATGAGCTGAAAGCTATCGTGAAAGTGAATCCATCTCAACCTACACACGAATTAGCAAGATTTGACATTATTATTCCAACAGTATTAGACCATTTGAAACAAATCGGCAAGGTAAAGAAGCCGGATAGATGGGTTCTGCGTGCATTAAATGAGCATCCGACGAGAAATCATCTCGAAGCTTGCCTTTCTTTGCTGCCACGAAATAAACGTTAACCATTTCTACATCGTATTGTTACATATGATGAAAAATGGATTCTTTTTGACAATCGCAAACATTCAGCAGAATGGTTAAAGATGAAGTTTGAAAACACAGTCCAAAACCGCCTATTCATCCAGAAAAGCAAATGATGTCTTTTTGGTTTTCAGCGCTAGTGTTATTCACTACAGCTTCATGAACCTGGTCAATCGATTACAGTGGATGTCTACTGCAACCAGTTGGATGAAATGATGCCTATGCTTGTGATTAAGCAGCTGAGACAGGCCAATCCTCTTGCAAGAGGATGCTTGACCGTATGTCACACAAACGACGCTGCTCAAACTACAGCAGCTGGACTTGGAATCTCTTTGTCATCCACCGTATTCACCAGACCTTGCACCAGCTGACAACCACTTCTTGCAAGGAAACATATTCAGTTCTAAACAAGCTGTGGAAAATGCCTTTGGAGATTTCATTGCCACTGGAAAGAGAAGCCTGTTCTCTTTCCAGGCTTCTTTGCTGCTGGCATAAACAAGCTACCCTTAAGATGGCAAAACCATTGATAGTTTAGGCAGGTATTTTGATTCATTGTACTGCTTCTTGTTTGAGATATAATAAATTATACCTTCAGTTTGAAACTGGACATTTCATATGTAATGACCTTAATGCATAGGATCATCCCACCTCTTTGAGGGGCGACTTTGGTGCACAGACCTGAGAGACAGTTGAAGGAGTGTGCCACCACACCCTGCCAGTTTTTTCCATGTTAGTAGAGACGGTGGGTGGGGAGGTGTCTTGCTTGAGCTGATCTCAAACTCCTGGCCTCGAGCAGTCCTTCCATAGTGCTAGGATTACAGGCGTGAGCCCCGAGCCTGGACTCATTGGTGACTTTTTGTTTAAAAAAATCCTTTCTACTATGGAAATTTTCAAGTATACCAAAAGTGGAGTATAGTGGAGTACTGTGTACCCATCATTCTGTCACCTGGCTGTAATATCCAAATTTGTTTATCTTGTGTTCTCTTCTCCCCACTTTTTTTCAGGATTATTTTAAGAATTGGAGGGTTTTGAAGAGAATAGTAACGTAACTATTTACATTTTAAAGCAGGGGTCCTCAGATGTTTTAAACGGGAGGCCAGTTCACTGTCCCTCAGACCATTGGAGGGCTGGACTATAGTTTAAAAAAAACTATGAACAAATTCCTGTGCACACTGCACATACCTTATTTTGAAGTAAACAAACGGGCAGACACACCCGAATGTGGCCTGCGGGCGGTAGTTTGAGGACACCAGTTTTAAAGGATTAGTTTAGCTGCTGCAAGGAGAACAATCTGTGTGTTGGGAGGGAGATGGGGCAGAGGTGGAGACAAGGAGGGCCCAGGCAGGAGACGCTGGCATCTTAAAATAGCGCGGTCTGTATGGTGAAACTTGCCCGAAATCGTGGTGTATTTTGAAGATACAACCAACAAAATTCATTTGTGGGATGTATAAGGAAAGAATCCTGAACAACTGGATGTTGACTTTTACTGAGAGTTGGAAGAAATGGATAAAACCAGCTTTGGAGAGAAAATAGGAGCATACTAAACTGGAGGACTCGGTTGAGATGGCACAGTGGAAGGTAGACCAGGCCATCATGTACCGCGAGTCTGCAGTCCCAGGAAAGGGCACAGCCAGAGAGCGAAGGCTGGGGTCCATGGCGCGCAGGGGATGCTGAGAGTCAGGAGAGCGATGTGATCTTAGGGATGAAGACCGAGCCCCGGCCGCCCTGAAAAAGGAGACTGAGCCAGTCAAGGCCTCTGAGGACGAGTGAATTAAGAAGAGCATGGAGACGGTGGTGTCTTGGGCCAGGTGAAGAAAATGTTTCCAGAAAGGGAAGAGTCAACTGTGTAAAATGCTCCTGGTAGAATAAGAATTGAGCATTGGCTTTGGTTATCTGGAACCTTTTGACAAAGGCAGTTTGTGCTAAACAGTAACAACCTCATTAAATGGTTGAAAAGAAAATGGGATGAGGGGAAGTAAAGATGGACTACAAGCAGCTCAAGACAGTGTACAGTAAAAAGCAGAGAAATGGGGGCCGGGCGCAGTGACTCACGCCTGTAATCCTAGCACTCTGGGAGGCCGAGGCGGGAGGATTGCTGGAACTCAGGAGTTGGAGACCAGCGAGAGCAAGAGTGAGACCCCATCTCTACTAAAAACAGAAAAATTAACCGGGCGTCATGTGCCTATAGTCCCAGCTACTCGGGAGGCTGAAGCAGGAGGATCCCTTGAGCCCCAGGAGTTTGAGGTTGCCGTGAGCTAGGCTGATGCCACAGCACTCTAACCCTGGCAACAGAGCGAGACTCTGTCTCAGAAAAGAAAAGGGAAATGGGCCGCAAAAGATAGACATGGCATGAGGGGGTAGTTTCTGTTCATTTTGAATGTGACAGTGTATGCATAGGAGGGAGGACAGTTCCCAGCAGAGGAGGACAACAGCGTCTCACTGCACCTACAGGCAGTTAGAGCATCCGGGCAGCTAGGGAAGGAGGGGGTCTTGGTCAAGTGAGGAGGTGTGAAGTGTAGGTATCTTAGAGAAGGGAAGAGTGGACCGTGTCCCTTTGCTCCACTCCCTTGCACACTTGATTTCACTGTTCAGTTAACACGGAGGTCAGCCTTTGTAATTTTTTTCAAAGACATATTTATGTACTTTTTAGTAAAAAAATATATTGAAGATAGTTTGAATCTGGGTCATTTTCATTGTTGCTGTTCTTACAGTGGCACAGAGATTATGTATAAATTCTTAATGCTTACACTAAAATGTGATTTTTTTTTTTTATCTCTTGCTTCATCTTACTCTGAAGTACTGAAACTCATTCTGGGTGTCTTATTATTAGAGTAAAATCCTGATTAACAAGAAGAGTACATAGAGATAATCACATTTCTAGAACATGGTTGATTAAGGAATTTTCAGCACAAATTATTGCTCAGAGACCATGAGAACTCAAGGGGCTACAGCTCTTTTTGTCAGCCGAGGTTGTGGGCGGCAGTTTGTTCGCTCACAGACATTAACTCTGTGGAGGTGGGAACTTTATTACAAGGCAAAGGTGCAGCTTCCACCTTAACTCTCTAGCTGGACTCTCCTTCCCCCACTCGTCACTCTCCTTTTCCTTGGCTTGCCGTCCCCTGCTGGGTGGCCTTCATACTGCTAAATCAAGTGGTCAGTTCTCTGTCTTGCCTGACCTGGCAACGGCACACGATAGAGCTAATCACAGCTCCCCCTCCTCTGAACACTTTGTCCCCTTGGCTTCCAGGACGCCACGTGATCTCGGTTTTCTTCTTACCTGACCGGTCATTCCTTCGTAGCCGCCTTTCCTGGGTCCCCTTAACTCCAGAGTGCCCCAGAACTCAGCGATCTCCCCCACTCGCTTATCTTTTAACGCCACCTGTGTGCTGATGATATTTAGTCTTCAGCCCAGGCCTCTCTCTGGAACTTCAGACTCCTATATCCAAGTGCTCAGTATCTCCACTTGCAGATCTTAAAAGACATTTCAGACGTAACGCGTGCAAAGCTGAACTGATCCGCTGCACCCCTAGTTTCATCACCCCAGCTGACAGCAACTCCATCCTTCCAGCTGCTCAAGCCAAAAGCCTTGCACAGTCCTCTTTCTCTGACACCCACCTTGACTCCACCAAGAATTCCTCAGGTCAGGTTGTGTCACTTCTCTGCTCAAAACCTCCTGGCTTCTCATTTTGCCGTGAGTACAAGCCAAAGTGTCTGTGCGTTGCCACTGTGAGCCCTGCACGCGTCTCCTGCCGCCCTTGCTCACTCCATCCCACCCGCTGCTCCCTGGCTGGGCCTGGATTGTGGCCGTGCTCCTGTGGGGCCTTGGCTCTGGCCGGTCCATCCACCTGGGATTCCTTCATCTCCACGGCTCTGCCCTGGGGCCAGCTCCTCAACGAGAACTGCCCTGACCGATCTCTTTACAATGACAACCACACACACACCCCATTTCCCTTTGCTCTTAGCAATAATCACATCCTAACGTGTTTGTTTTTCTTCCCCTGCTTTGATACGTCTCCTGCATCTAAAACAGTGCCTGGTACATAGTAAACACTCAGGAAAGTATGTAAATATGTCGAATGGAATACGTTTCCTGTAAGGAATAGTCCATAACTACATCAAGAAAGCACCCTTACTGTTAGGCATGAATGAGAACATTAAAGTTGTATTAAGTCTGGACAGGATTATGGGAAGGGTTTGACCACACGAAGCAGTGAAAACTAGATAACTTGTGGCTTACCGAAGTTGCTGTGCCCCTTGGTCATAGCGGGTAACCTACTGCACACAGAGGTCTCTTACAGTTGTGTGCCCTGTTTTGATAATAAGCTGTTCACTGATAGACATTTTATAGTAGATGGCCATTATCTAGAGCAGCATATTTTTCTAGATGAGACACTTGTTTTCTTTCTAGTATTGTGAATGTGACTTCTGTTTAAATATCTAACACTAAAGGAAAGAAACCAGATAAGGCAGACGCTCCTGACGGCTGCTCCGCCCTGGGAACTCACTTTCTCCTGTGTGTTTCCGCCTAAGGAGCAGCACCAGGCCTTCCTGTACCAGCTGATGCAGCACCACCACCAGCAGCACCACCAGCCCGAGCTGCAGCAGCTGCAGCTGCCCGGCCCCGCGCAGATCCCCATCAACAACCTCCTCGCAGGCGCACAAGCGCCGCCTCTCCACCCGGCCGCCAACCCCTTCCTCCCCCTCCACGCAGACGGTGCGAGTCAGAAGGTGACAGTAAGTATGTTTGCTTTATTGTGTCTCATGACGTCAGTCAGAGACCACGCTCCAGCCTTTTTAAAAATTTACTATTCCTCCTATCATGTCGTCTTAAAACCAGTTGTTTCAGCAGCTGGGTATTATAAACAAAGGACCTACGCCAATATGTATCTCCCCTAAGAATAGCAGTTTCAGTTTGCACATAGGTTTTGAAGGCTGTTTTATGATTCAGCAGTTGTCAAAATGAAAATGTTTCAGTTAGCAAGTCATACAGGACAGTCCACATCAAAGACTAGTTGGCGTTTTCTGAGAAGCTTTAATTAATTTGTTTAGGTATAGAACTAATCTATATAGTATAGGAGTATTTCTACTATTTTGCTTCCAAAGTGCTTTTAAAAGTGATTTATAATAAAGTTAATATATACATTTTATGACAAGCAATCCAATTATTCTACCAGTTAACTGTTTTAAAGAAATCACAGTCACATTTGTAATGAAATTCAAATTTTAAATTCTTTAATTTCATGTGATAGCATTTATCCTTTCAATGTACAAAGTTAAGATAAATTAAAAATGGATGTAGGAGCAGTATACTACACATACAATAGCACACATTTCAGGGCTGTTTCTTTCTATTAATTCTTCCCTTTAATTAGGTCTGCTTTACTGGAATATAAATGTTTTTCCTAAATTCCAGTGCAGAGCAGAGCCGGGTTAGCAGAAGGCTTCCGGGCTGTAGAGTGGGACTGGATGCCAGGAACAGGAAAGAGGGAGAGAGGAGAGTGGGACTCGGCCAGTCAGTGTCCAGAGTCACAGTGTGTGCGATTTCCAATTACTTTGAGAGTTTTATCGTGCCATTAGTCTTCAGAAACTTTAGTTTGTATTTAGTTATGAGAATTCGAATGGTAAGATTGTTTTTCATGAACTGTTCAATGCTTTTTGTTTGCACTCTTGCTTTGCTGACTTCCTGATTGTCTTTATCACAAGCCTTGCCAGTATTTTGCTGACATGGGAAATTTTAATGATTCTGTATTAATTTAGAAATTTTTTTCTACTGGTTTTTCCCCCTCTTTCTTTTACAAGTTTTTTCTTGTGTTATAGGTTGGTGCAAAAGTAAATACGGTTTTAGCATTGTTGACATTTGCCATTTGATACTGGAATACTTTGTTACAAATGTGGTTATGTTATACGTCACTTTAATGTGCATTTCTTGCTATTTTATATTTATTTTAGACTATGGAAATGTTAGACAAAAAGCAGATTCGAGCAATTTTCTTATTTGAGTTCAAAATGGGTCATAAAGCAGTGGAGGCAACATCAACAATGCATTTGGCCCAGGAACTGCTAAGGAACATAACAGTGCAGTGGTGGTTCAAGAAGTTTTGCAAAGGAGACGAAAGCCTTAAAGATGAGGAGAGCAGTGTCTGGCCGTCGGAAGTTGACAATGACCCATTGAGAGCCATCATCGAAGCTATCCTCTTACAATACAGGAGAAGGTGCCGAAGAACTCAAAGTCAACCATTCTACGGTCATTCAGCATTTGAAGCAAATTGGAAAGGTGAAGAAGTTCGATAAGTGGGTGCTTCATGAACTGACTGGAAATCAAAAAAATCATCGTTTTTGAAGTGTCTTCTCTTCCTGTACGAGCCATTTCTCAATCGGATTGTGACAGGCGATGAAAAGTGGATTTTGTATGACAGTCGGCGATGACCAGCTCAGTGGTTGGACCGAGAAGCAGCTCCAAAGCACTTTCCAAAGCCAAACTTACACCAAGAAAGGGTCACGGTCACTGTTGGGTGGTCTGCTGCCAGTCTGGTCCACTACAGCTTTCTGAATCCCAGCAAAACCATTATAGCTGAGAAGCATGCTCAGCAAATCGATGAGATGTACTGAAAACTGCAATGCTTGCAGCTGGCACTCGTCAACAGAAAGGACCCAATTCTTCTCCATGACAAAGGCTGACCACAGGTCACACAACCAACGTTTCAAAAGTTGAACAAATTGGACTACGAAGTTTTGCCTCATCTACCACATTCACCTGACCTCTCGCCAACCCACTACCACTTCTTCAAGCATCTCAACAACTTTTTGCACGGCAAACGCTTCCACAACCAGCAGGGTGCAGAAAATGCTTTCCAAGAGTTTGTCGAATCCTGAAGCACAGATTTTTACGCTATAGGAATAAACAAACTTATTTCTTGTTGGCAAAAATATGTCGATTGTAATGGTTCCTATTTTGATTAATAAAGATATGTTTGAGCCTACTTATTTAAAATTCATGGTCCGAAACCGCAATTACTTTTGCACCAACCTAATAAGTGATTTATTTATTGTGTTTTTTCCATTAAATATGAGTACTAATTAGCTAATAGAAGAAAGTAAGGCTGGGAGGTAGTATTTACCGAAGTACCTTGCCACATGCCAGGCCTCCTCCTTAGAACCAATGGCATATGTGATTTCAGTCTTTAACCCAGTAAGTTGTAACCTCATTTTAAATAGATTGCTAAAAGGAAACTGAAAGATGTTTACACTTAGAGGACAAATAGCAAATATGGGACAACCCACAACTTTCTTAGTCCATAAAAAATTTGTTTTCCATAATACCATGTTAGTGCTTCTTTGGAAAAGTTGATTTTTGAGGATTAATTTATACTTTCCTTAGGTGTTCGGTCCCTGAGATGAGCCTACTGCTACTCTTGATTTTGGATGCTGCAGAATTTAATGTTTTAAAAGTGTTTACTAGTAAATTCATGTCTATATATTATGCTGGGAAGTAGCCTTGCCAATTTTCAGAAGACAGAAATAACTGTATATAACACATTTCATCTTGGTAATATCCTCTTAATTGAAATTATGACTAAGGGTTGGTCATAACTCAGTTTACCTGATGCATTTGATTTGTTTGTTTTAACTGCAGAGACTTAGTGATAAAACTGGGCCGGTAGCTCAAGAGAAAAGTTGACACTTGAGAAACATCTAGAAATTGCCTATCCTGCTGTTCTAGCACTTCGTCTGGCTGCTGTTGCAGTCCTTTCACTACAACTATGAAGAAATGCAACAAGAAACTCACTGCACAACAAAGGATTAATTGCCACAAGGACATTCTTGTAAGGCTTTAATTTTCTTGTTGCTTTGTTGCACTGAAATGGAATTCCCATATCCCTTACCCCTCACCCTAATTTTTTCTTTTTTGAACTTGGAAAGAAAATTTAGTAACTAACTCTTGTCAGTGAAACAATTTACATGCAATGAGTTAATCAGCCCAAGAAAAATTCAATATAGTTGGCACACAACTAGTTTTGTCATAAATTGGAGCTATGAATAGCAAAACTAAAAACTTGTTCCATTTATAAGCTACTTGATTTTATTATTGTACAAATTGGAAGATGAAACATGATCTTTTGGTTACAGTATGCTTGCTCTGTGAGTCAAATCTTAAAACCAAATTTCAAGGAACTGTCCAATTTCTTTTGGAGTTTTGATTCAATATTGCAAATACATAGGTCAGCAACTGGGACTTGGCAATTTTTGTTTAAAAAATTTGCTTTCTGATGGGATTTGGCCAATTTTGGTAATCAAGTTAGAATGGTAATATCTGCTTCTGCTAAAGGTAATTTTCTTTTGATAATTGCTTTTTCTTTAGCGTTAAGACCTACTCATATTTTAAAGAAACCTTGACTTAAGTGAGTTCTAAGGCTGCTGGGGGAACCCGATCAATTCAAAGCGAAAGACTTCATTCCGGAAGAGGGGGCCACTCTGGAAACCGTGGGTAGGGTTTGGCCTTGTTCAAGTGCCTGTTCATACCTCCATTGTGTCGAGACAGCTCTAGACAGCAGAGCTCGCACAGTCAGTCCTTTGTGAGCAGCAGGAATTGTCCCACGCGCTGGCAGCCTTCCCCATGCTTCCGCCTTTATTCAGAACTTTCCGTGCCACTGTAGATAGCTCAGGCAAAACTGTTACCTGGGTATTTGTCCACTAATGAGTCACAAGAAAAGGAGTGGATTTGGCGAGAAAATACATTTGTTTTATTTAAACAACTTCTCATTACTGACCATTAAGACAAAACAAAAAACCCACCACTACAGTTCCTGGAGCAGGTGAACCCTATCACAGCCCTTCCACTTTGGGGCGCCGCACTCTTGATATGACAGCATGGCAGAGAATATAGTAAACGATTGGGGGACGTGATCATTGAACTGTTCTTAAATGTGTGAATTATTAGTGGAAAAGACCCAGCTGTAATTAGACCTCCACTGTGTACTTAGCTGGAAGAACATGTTAATTCTGCAATATGTCTCTTGGTTAAACATTGCACAGTTCTTACCTCATTTCTGTAAATAAGGTTTTGTGAATCTGTTTTGTATTGTGAAAAATTCATAAGATAACATTGATATTTTGATTTGTAATATTTCTAATTGGTAGATTTAATTGAAAAGTAAAATTAATTTATTTTTATATGTTCAGGGGAATTTTAAAGAAAGTCAAATCTTTTGTAGATAATTTAAAAACATCAGTGTGGTTTATTTTACTTATTTAACCCACTGGTGATTATTCTGTAACAATTTGTATAAATGGTAAATTTTGAATGTGTTGTTATTTTACCTAGATGTAAAATTCCACATGTATTAAAATGTACAAAGTTTTTGTTAATAAAATTTAATAATGTTTATAACTCCGTGCCC
>VSMD01094306.1:0-77276 GCA_008750895.1 Mirza zaza
AGACACAAAACCACAGAGCCAAGAAGCTCAGAGAACACCAAGCAAGATAAATACCAAAAACTACAATTAATTATATCATATGCAAGCTGCAAAAAATCAAAAACGAAAAGAAAATTTTGAAAGAAGGCAGAGGGGAAAAAAACATCTTACCCAAAAAGGAACAAGAATAAGAATTACATAGAACTTATCTTTAGAAACCATGCAAGTAGGGAGAGAATGGATTGAAATATTTAAAGTATTGACAGAAAAACAGCAGTAACAACAAACTCTGTATCCAGCAGAAGTGTCCTTACAAAGAAAAGGAGAAATAAAAACTATCTTAGACAAATAAAAATTGAAACTTCTCTCCAGTAACCCTGCCTTGTAAGACATGTTAAAAGAAGTTCTTTGGAGAAAAGAAAAATGATATAGGGCAGAAAATCATAAAGAAAGAAAGATCATTAAAGAAGGAATAAGTGAATGTTAAAATTTTTTATTTTTCTTATTCTTAATTTCTCTAACAGTTCTCTTAACTGTTTGTTCAAAAAATAATAGCAAAATGTGTTCTGTAATTATAGCTTGTGGAAAAGTGAAATGAATTACAACAATGTTATAAGGAATGGGAGGGAAGAATCAGGAATTCTCTGTTACAAGGTATTTGTACTACCCATGAAGTGGTATAGTGTTACTTGAAGAGGACTTGAAATAGTTGTGATATACCATGCTAATACTATTTAAAAGAAAATGGGAGTAGCTATATTAATTTTAGGCAAAGGAGACATCAGAGCAAGGAAGACTATAAAGGATAAAGGAGGGCATTATGTAATGACAGAGGGGTAAATTCTCCAAGAAGCCATAACAGTCCTTAATATGCATGCATCTAACAACAGAGTGTCAAAATACGTGAGACAAAAACTGCAAGAATAGATAAATTCACTACTATAGTTGGAGATGTCAACACCCCTCTGTCAGCAATTAATAGATCCAGCAGACAGAAAATCAGTAAGTACATAGTTGACCTGAACAATGCTATCAATCAACTGGGTACAATTGACATTTATAGAATACTTCATACAAAAAGAGAATACAGATTCTTCTCAAGCTCATGTGAGTATGCACCAAGATAGACCACTTTCTTGGCTATGAAATAAACCACAAAAAATGTAAAAGAATAAAAATCATACAAAGTCTGTTTTCAGACCAAAATGAAATTAAACTAGAAACCAGTAGCATAAAGACAGCTGAAAGCCCAAAAAAATCATACAATAAAAATCAATAGATGCAGAAGAAACATTTGACAAAATCCCACAACCATTCATGATAAAAAAAACTATTAGAAAACTAGAAATAGAAGGAAATTTCCTCAACTCAACAAAGAACAACCACACAAAAGAAAAGAAAGAAAAATCTCCAGCTAAAGTCATGCTTAATGGTGAAAAACTAGGTATTTTCTTACTAAGATCAGGAAAAGGGCAAGGATTTCCACTCTTAATACTCTTATTCAGCATTGCCCTGGAAGTCCTAGCTAATGCAATAAGACAAGAAAAGGAGATAAAAGAGGTACAGATTGAGAGAGAAGAAATAAAACTTCCATAATTATCTGTGTAGAAAATACCAAAGAATCAACAAAATACTCCTGCAACTAATAATGAATTATAGCAAGGTTGCAGGATTCAAGTTTAACATGCAAAAAACAATTGCTTTCCTATATACCATTAAGAAACAACTGGAATTTTTAAAGTTAAAACACAATACCATAATACCATTAGCATTCCCCAAAATGAAATATTTAGGTATAAATCCAACAAAATATCTATAAGATCAATACGAGGAAAACTATAAAACTCTGATGAAAGAAATCAAAGCAGATCTAAATGAATGGAGAGATAGTCCATGCACATAGATAGGAAAACTCAATATTGTTAAGGTATCAGTTCTTCCAATTTGATCTATGGATTCAATGCAATCCCAAACAATATCACAGCAAGTTTTTGTTTGAATATTGACAAACTGATGCTAAAATGTATCTGGAAAGGCTAAAGATCCAGAATAGCCAACAGAGTACCAAAAAAAAAAAAAAAAAAAAAAACTAAGTCAGAGGACTGACACTCCCTGACTCCAAGGCTTACTGGAAAGCTGGTAATCAAGACAGTGTGGTACTGGATAAAGAAAAGACAAATAGAACAATGGAATAGAACAGAGAGCCCAGAAATAGACCCACATAAATATAGTCAAATGATCTTTGACAAAGGAGTAAAGGCATTTTTAAAGGAGCAAGGATAGTTTTTCATTAAATGGTAATAGAATATCTGGACAGCAACAAAAACAAAAAATAATAATCTAGACAGACCTTACATCCCTCACAAAAATTAACTCGAAATGGATCATAGATCTAAATGTAAAATGCAAAACTATAAGACTTTCAGATGATAAAATAGGAGAAAATCTAGATTATTTTGGCTTTGGTGATGACTGCTTAGCAACGACAACAAAAGAATAATTCATGAAAGAAATAATTGATAAGCCAGACTTTGTTAAAATTAAAAATTGCTCTGTGAAAGGCACTGTTAAGAGAATGAGAAGACAAGTCACAGACTGGGAAAAAATCTTTGCAAAGCACATATCTGATAAAGAACAAAATATACAAAGAACTCTTAAAACTCAATGATGAGAAAACAAATAACCCAACTAAAAAATGGGCAAAAGATCTGAACAGACACCTCACCAAAGAATACACCCAGGTGATAAATAGGCACATAAAAAGATATTAAACGCCATATGTCATTAAGGAATTACAAACTAAAACACTGAGATATTACTACAAACCTATTAGAATAAGCCAAAGTCTGAAACACTGACAACAGATGGTGGCCAGGATGTCGAGCAACAGGAATTCTCATTCATCCCTGGTAGGAAGGCAAAATAGTATAGCCACTTAGGAATACTGTTTATCCGTTTTTTACAAAACTGAATATACTCTTACCATGTCGGCACCAATTATGCTCATTTGTATTTACCCAAATGAGTTTAAAACTTGTGCCTACACAAAAACCTACACATGGATGTTTACACCAGCCTTATTCATAATTGCCAAAACTTGCTAACACCAAGATGTCCTTAAATAAGTGACTGAATAAACTGTGGTACATCCATACAAAGGACTATTATTCGGCAATAAAAAGAACTGAATCATCAAGACACAAAAAGACATGGAGAAAGCTCAAATGCATATTACTTAATGAACGAAGACAGTGTGAAAAGGCTATATACTGTATAATGCCAATTATATGACATTCCAGAACAGGTAAAACTACGAAGACAGTAAAATGATAAATGGTTGCCAGGTGTTAGAGGGAAGGGAGGGGTGAACAGGCAGTGCACAGAGGATGTTTAGGTCAGTGAAATTATTCTGTATGGTACTGTAATGGTGGATATGTGCCATTATATATTTGTCAAAACCCAGGGAATATACAACACCAAGAGTAAACCTTAATGTAAACTATGAATTTTGGTTAATAATAACGTATCAGGATGGACCTGGTGGCTCACACCTGGAATTCGAGCACTCTGGGAGGCCAAAGTGGGAGGACTGTTTGAGGCCAGGAGTTCAAGACCAGCCTGAGCAACAGCGAGACCTTGTTTTTACACAAAATAGAAAATTAGCCCTGAGTGGTGGCATGTGCTGTAGGTCTAGGTACTTGGGAGGCTGAGGCAGGAAGATCACTTGAGCCCAGGAGTGTGAGGTTGCTGTGAGCTATGACACCACTGCACTCTAGCCCAAGTGACAGAGTGAGACTGTGTCTCAAATAATAATGATAATGATAATAATAATGTATCAGCACTGACCTATGGTGGTAATAAAGGACCACACTAATGCAAAAGTAATAGAAGCGTGAGGAGATATTTGGGAAGCCTTTACTTTCCACTCAATTGTTCTGTAAACCTAAAACTGCTAAAAAGAAGTCCATTAAAAAACAATGAGTCCTCAAAATAATTAAAAATAATATTACCATATGATCCAGAAATTCAACTTGTGTGTCTATATCCAAAAGAATTGAAAGTAGGGGCTCCAACAAATATTTGTACACTCATGTTCATGGCAGCTTGATTCACAATAGTCAAAAGGTAGAAGTAGCCGAAGTGTCCACTGAAGGATGAGTGGACAAACACGATGTGATACCGGCACACAGTGGAATATTACTCAGCCTTCAAAAGGAAGGAAATGCTAGCACATGCTAAACATGGATGAACCTTGATGACACCATGCTAAGTGAAATAAACTAGTCACAAAAGCACAAAAGATGCATGATTCCACTTATATGAGGTACTGAGAATAGGAAATTGATAGAGATTGAAATAGAATGGTGGTTGCCAGAGACTGAGAAGAAGAGGAAAGTGGGAGCTGTTTAATGGATGCGGAGTTTCAGGTTTGCAAGATGAAAAAGTCTGGAAATGGATAGCAGTGATGGTTCAAAGAACCAAAGTCAAAGAACTTAACACCACTAAACCGTAAACTTAGAAATGGCTAATATAGAAATTTTTATGTGTATTTTAACTCAAAATTTTTAAAAATAATGAGAGTATAAGTAGATATTTGGCATAAATTTGTCTGCTGACAAATTATTCCTGAGGGGAAAAAATCTGACAATTTAGTTATTATTTCTGGGGAGAAGGACTCAGGGCCAGAGAAATTTTTCATATATTTTGAATTCATAGCACTTTTTAAGCATACGCATTTCTCAACTTTTTAGTTTAAAAAGGGCTTGGTTGTCAATAACTCCACAACCCTTTCAAACAAAAGCAAGTAGTCCAAAGCAGATAGGGGTATAAATATATATATATTTGTCGATTTCTAAATGGAGACCCTATATTTAGGACTTAATTCTTTTATTTACATCACTGTAAGTGAAACTTTCTCAAAATTTAGAAAGGTCATTTATTCACAGGGACCCACATTTGCTGTCTTTGGCACATGAAAAGAAAAAAGCTTGTCTATCAGTAGTATTGTTCCTGTTATTTTTAATGGCAGTGATGGATTTTTGCAAATTCATCCCCACCATGCCCCCCAGACTTGTATCCAATAGCAGTAACAACTAATGTGTGTTGAGGGTTCTTTAACTGTTAAGCAGAGTTCAGTTCTTTCACGAATCTCCTTTAACGTATCTCTTTAACGTATCTCCTTTCATAATCAAATAATCCTAGGATCTTGGTGCTGCTGTGATCTCCATTTTACACATAAGGAAGCTGGTACCTGTGGAGGTTAAATAACCTTTCTGAGGCCTTGCTTCACTAGGGCGCAGTTTTGTAGCAGCTTTGCTGTGAATCCAAAGCCTGTGTGATAAACCATTACACTGTGCTGCTTCTGACAGTCTTTTAGGGCAGGGTGGATTTAAGCCTATTGCTGTGGAGCCCGCGAGGGCAGCTGTATACAAGCCTCCCGCCCTGCTCGTGGCAGCATCCCTGGCAAACTGCATGGCACCTGGCACAAAGTACTCAAATGACTAAATAAACTAACTTGACTCAGCAAGACCAAGAGCTGTTTACCTGACAGTGCAAATAAGAGGACGACTCCAGAGGAACTGAGCTTATAACCCCTCTGATGTCCCGAGTAACGAGAAACTACTGCTGGAAGGGCACCCCGGCGAATCTGGAGGTTTTTCAGCCCCCATCTACTTGCTTTAACAAGCAGGGCGTTCTAACTCCAGTGAGACTTGTGTGATCCCACCGTGTGTTTGGAAGGTGTGCCCTTAGCTCCTTGTCACTGGTGAGTGAGCAATTACTAACCACCGGTCCCCACATGAAGCCAAGATGCCTCTTAAAGGAGTCGCTAAATATTTCAGCAAATGGTGTTAGCATTTTTTGACAAAAGTAATCTACGTGGAAGGACACACTCACTCCTCACAGAAGTCTCCAAAGCGGGAACCTCGCCTGGAATATGAAGGCCGCAGTCAACCTCCGCCCTCAGGCCTGTCAATCACTCGGCGTCCGCGCGGTGTCCTCAAACAAGGACGGACCCGCACGGACACGTGGTGGTGTGAACACTCGGGTTCTCCTTGAACCCCTGCCCCTGTTCCTCCACTCAATCAGCCCCTCCTGTCCTCGGTGACTTAAAATGAAATTCCCAAAGCAGCGAGCGAAACGTGCCAAACGCTGCGCCAGCGCCACATGGGCCGATGCGTCTGTTCGAGTCTCAGCTGATACTCCATGTGTTCTTTCAAGCTGTTGTCACTGACGCAGGTTATTCTTCATGATAACCCTCTCTTGTCTGAGGTCTTTTCTCTGGCGAGACATACTGAGACTCTGACCCAGCAAACAAATCTGCTCCTCTCCGTGCGGAGCCCCGGGCCCGCGGCGCGCAGCGCAGGCCCCGCTGGGCGGCTCAGGCCAGGCCAGCGCCGCGCTTCCTCTTGCGCGCTCCCCACAGACAGACAGACAGAGAGCCACAGGTTCGGAACCGGAAACACATCAGCAGTCTGCCGTCTACACCCCGTCGCTGCTGGCTTCAGACCGGCCGCTCTCGAGCGCCGCTGCACCGCACGGCGGGCGCGGGGAGCGCGGGCGCCCGGAGGTCTGATCGGCAGGTCCGCGAGGGCCTGAGACCTGAATTCAAACAACACTGTCTAAACAATGAAAATCACGCGGGGCTAAACTCACTAAAACACAAGGGCTTTGCGGTGAATTTTCAAAGTCATCATCAGCCTCACAATCGCTGAGCTCTCCGCACAAGTGCTCCTCCCAGTGTGGGTCTGCCGACTTCCGCTTAACTCGAATCCCACGCAAGGGAAAGCTTCCTGACTTTGAAAGTAAGACGGACAACATTGTGCATCTTTCTCTGAGCCCCGTGCCTTCTTCCCGGGTCCTCCTTGCTCCTCACAGTTAACTCCTTCCTCTCCTCCTTGCGTCTCCACCCACCCAAGGTCTGAGCACCAGAATAGGTTCTTCTTTGCTCACACCGAAACCTGCTCTCAGAATAAAACAGGTGTAAAATGGGTGATAGGTGTCAATGTGTGACTCCTCATAAGAGACTGATTTAAAATTCATTGTTTTCTCACCGAATTATAAAGGTCATAGGTGTTTAAAATTGACACTGGTGTAGAAAATCTGCAGCATGTGGTTGTCCTGTTCACTGGTCCCCAAAATCCTGAGGGCAGGCAGCCCTGTCCATATGGAATGTGTCACAAGCTGCCCTTTCACACTTTATGGATATGATTGCTGCCACGAGACAGAACGTCACATGGAACAGCCAATAAGGCCCTTTGCCAGGCCTGCGAGGCAGCACAGCCACGGACCGCCTTCGGAGGGCTCCCGGTCTGGCTGTGCCCCAGGGACGCAGCGATTCTTCCGAGGGACAGTGGAGCAGCAGCTCTGGCGCGCTCACAGTCCTCCAGGTGACTACGGGCCTGAGACCATGTTCCGACACATTCGTGTCTACACTGCAGCCTGCACAGAGGTGATTCCACCTGCATCTTCTCCAGATCTGAACACCGTCTTCCTCGTGTGACACCAGCAGTCGGGCCGCACCGAGCCCACCCGCAGCCCAGCTCCTACTCCCCTCTCACAACACCACCAGCCCCAGGCAACATAACGAGAACATCTTCATCCTGATACGGAACCCTCTAAATCATCCACATGCCGTAACGGCGGGAAGGGCATCGAAGAGCTTGGAGGGAAAGAGAAGGAAAAGTGGCAAGAAAGCAACAGGCAAGAGCAATGGCACAGAAGGCGGTCCCCAAGCAAAAACGCCACGCCGCCCACGCTGCCCTGGAGTTTGGGAGACCGTGGGTGCCGGTGTGTGCCGCGCCCGGTGGAGACGGTGACACAGTCAGGAAGTACTGCTGCTCTTATCAGCTGTCTAGAGAGTCGGGGGAAAGCAGAGAGTGCTCAAGAAGCTGAGCAAAGACCATCAGCCAGGCGAGCAGAAACCCTCAGTGTGGCTGCTGAGGCTGTCCCGGGGTCCCTGAACTCGCACGCCCTCCAGCAGGGCAGGGCCGGCACAGCGCCCGCCGCAGGAGCCACAGAGAGGACTCAAGGCTCCTCCCGCAGCCCCCTCTCAAGGGCAGAGCGCATCTCTTAAAAGTCTTGGGCGACTACAGATTTTAGAGTGGTCACTCGAGAGCTGAGTGCACAGGACAATAGAGTCCAGAAACCTCCACGAGACACAGGCAAGCCTGCCTGTGACGCTCCGCCTTCCCTTTCATCACATCCCGAGCGTTTTGAGTGGCTGGCAGGAAGCGAGGGCTGCAGGAGGCCCTGCCAATTGCTTCAGCCAGCCCCTCTCCATCGTAAGCACAGCTGCGTACTTTGGCATCCACCAAACTGCCCATCTCTCTTGAGTCTAAAAAATAGTCCTAGCAAACATGGAGAGACAGTACAACATTTAATGTTTAAGCTATGAAGTCTTTTGGTGCACATGAAAAAGAATACAAATTTATTCATGCTGTGACTGAAAATGTATTTATATGCTGTAATAAAAAGCACAGAAAACTTTAAATGTAAAATCCTTTAGATTGTAAAACAATGAATGGTTTTGTCCCCATAAATATTTCTTAAGTTAACGTCTCCTTTAGAAATGACTGTAACACCTGCTCACCATAATCTCTGAAACAGTGCAAAGATAATAAGGAAAAAGCTGACCAGCTTTTCTACAGACACTCTTCTCCGTGTAGTCTCAAATGCTCACTGTGATCAACCTTGACACCCCAGTATTATCCTTATACACCTGTCCCCATTCTCCAAGTAAAATACAGACATGTAGGAACTTTTGGTTGTTATGTTTTTAGGAAAATTAAAAATAGATAGATACGTACATACAGGCATACATGTCCACATACATGTCCACATACATGCACACACACGTGCGCACTCATGCTCTCTCTCTCTCTCTCATTTTTCTCATTTAAAACATCATGTACCTCTGTAATACTTTGAAATAAAATAAATAATAAACAAGAATTTAAAATTAAAAAAAATATTTAAAATAAATAAAACATCATGGTCCAGGTCAAGGAATATAACTGAAACTCATTCTTTGAATAGTTTCACAATATTCCATGGTATGGATGGTCTTGTTGATGGGTCATCAAGTTGTCAGCTTGTTTTTAGGGTTTTACTGTTAAAATCAATGGAGGTATCACTATGAATGGCAGAGTAATGACCTCTCCAAATCCTTTCCTCCATAAAAGCATCGGCACAAACTGTCATAATTAACCTTTTCTAATCTCCAGAAATTAACCAAGGCTTGCAATATTCCAGGGATGCTTTGTTCAAGCAAAACAGCTGAACCTCAGCAAGAACAGAAGCTTTGTGGAATTTTAACTCACCCAATGCGCATCTCCTCCTCCCTGGCTCCTCGGTAGCCTTGAAAAACCACAGTGGAAAGCAGCAGCCTGCAGCCTCCGAAGGGGAAAGAAAGGAACTAAGAGTCCTTCAAAGCCTTGTTCCCAGAGAACTGTCATTATGTGACTTCTTAGGTGGTTCCCTAAAGACCCCTCTCACAAGGTATGTCTTTATTTCACCTGACTCAAATAAAATGCAAATAGTGCAAACAGCTTTTTCCTGGGTGTGGGGGGAGAGGTGGTTGTAGAAAACACATAGGTAGCAATTGTGTCTCATAATGACTGCATGAGGCAGTGGTAAAGGGTGGAGCAAAACACAGGCTAACCAAAAAGAGCATGGTAATGAGATGTTCAGAAGGCTCTGAAAAGCTCGACATATTCCTAGGACTCTAAAAGGCCACAAGTGTGTGCAGGGCTACGTACACATCCAGAGATATGAGCATGCTCAGAACAGACCTGACAAGTTCCCATGTTCTCACCTCTGGCTGACCTTGAGGCTCCAAGTGAGCAGGAGGTGACGGCTAGGAAAGATATGACAGACAACTGGACTGCTGAGCATTAAAGGCATGTCCCAAAACACACTGAACCCCTTGGCAAAGACTGGAAAACTTATTGGTTCCAGATATTTAAGGTAATTGCTGTCCAACCATTAGCTGACCCCTGAGATAACTGAGCAGAGATGTCAAGGGCCATGCATGACAAAGAATCCAGACTTGATGGAATCTGTTCAGAAAAGGCACTAAACAAACAAACAACAACCACCACAAACCATGGGTGAGAAGGAGGAAAGAATTTGACTTATAGAGTTGCTACGTTACATTATTATAAATGTTCATTTAAGAAAAATTACAAGCCATACAAAAAAACAATAAATTATGGCCCAGACATAGGCAAAAAAAATAATCAACAGAAACTATAGCTGAGGAAGCCTGACATTAGACTTAGTAGATGAGGACTTTAACTCAGTAATTTTAAATATGGCCAAAGAACTAAAGGCAACCATATCTTAAAAAGTAAAGTCTAAGAATGATATCTCACAAAATACAGAATATCAACAAGATAGAAATTATTTTTTAAAAGAACCAAATAGCAATTCTGGAATTAAAAAAATATAAAAACTGAAAGGAGAGTGCTGTCGGGACGGTTGGCAAGCAGTGTGTGTGACAGCTTTCATGTCACGCGAGCCCTGGGAGCTGCGAGCTACAGAGCAAAGCACGTGGGCAGTCATCATGTCGCACTGCAGCTGGCACAGAGGAGAAGCCAAGGTGTATGTTTGTAACCTGGGCACTGGTGCTGGCAAAGGAGATTTAGAAACGGCTTTCAGTTATTTGGCCCTTTAAGAACTGTATGGATTGCGAGAAATCCTACAGGATTTGCCTTTGTGGAATTTGAAGAACCTAGAGATGCAGAAGATGCAGTACAAGGACTGGCTAAGAAGGTGATTCATGGTTCCCAAGTGAAGGCTGAACTATCAACAGTCATGCCTCAGAGATCAAGTTTTGATAGACCACCTGCCCTACATCTCTTTGATCCCAGTGATAGATGCTATGAGTGTGGTGAAAAGAAGGGACATTATGCTTATGATTGTCATCCCTACAGCTGGCGAAGAAGAAGTCACCGTCTAGATCACATTCTGGATCCAGAGGAAGGTAATACTCTCGCTCACGCAGCAGAAGCAGAGGATGGAGGTCAAGATCAGCATCTCCTCGACGATCAAGATCTGTGTCTCTTCATAGATCAAGATCAGCTTCACTCAGAAGATCTAGGTCTGGTTCTATAAAAGGATCGAGGTATTTCCAATCCTGTTCAAGATCAAGATCAAGATCCAGGTCTCTTTCCCAACCAAGAAGCAGTCCATCAAAGTCCAGATCTCCATCTCCAAAAAGAAGTTGATCCCCATCAAGAAGTCCACACAGAAGTGCAAGTCCTGAAAGAATGGACTGAAACACTCAAGTTCGCTCATTAGGGAAAAGTCCTTTTTTTTTTAATTTTTTTATAATTGGCTTTTTGTTAAGGTTACATATATTGTCCATGCCCCCTCCCCCCTCAAGTAAGAGCTTCAAGAGTGTCCATCCCCCAAATGTTGCACATCTTACTCGTTGTGGTTGTATATACCCCTCCCCCCCCTCCCGACACCCGATAAATGTTACTTCTGCATGTCCACTTAGGTGTTGATCCATTAATACCAATTTGCTGGTGAGTACATGTAGTGCTTGTTTTTCCATTCTTGAGATACTTCACTTAGTAGAATGGGTTCCAGCTCTATCCAGGAATATACAGGAGGTGCTATATCACCATTGTTTCTTAAAGCTGAGTAGTACACCATGGTATACATATACCATATTTTATTAATCCACTCATGAATTGATGGGCACTTGGGTTGTTTCCACAACTTTGCAATTGTGAATTGTGCTGCTATAAACATTTGAGTGCAGGTATCTTTTTCATAAAGTGACTTTTGATCCTTTGGGTAGATGCTCAGTAGTGGAATTGCTGGATCAAATGGTAGATCTACTTGTATCGCTTTGAGGTATCTCCATATTGCTTTCCACAGAGGCTGAAGTAGTTTGCAGTCCCACCAGCAGTGTAGGCGCGTTCCTATCTCTTTGCATCCACACCAGCATTTGTTGTTTGGGGACTTTCTGATAAAGGCCATTCTCACTGGAGTTAAGTGATATCTCATTGTGGTTTTGATTTGCATTTCCCTGATGATTAGAGAAGTTGAACATTTTTTCATATGTTTGTTGGCCATTATTCTGTTTTCTTTTGAGAAGTTTCTGTTCATGTCCTTTGCCTATTTTTTGATAGGGTTGTTTGATTTTTTCTTGCTGATTTTCCTGAGTTCTAAATAGATTCTAGCTATCAGCCCTTTATCAGATGTGTAGCTTGCAAAAATTTTCTCCCATTCTGTGGGTTGTCTGTTTGCTCTCTTGACAGTTTCTTTGGCTGTGCAGAAGCTTTTTAATTTGATCAGGTCCCATTTGTTTATTTTTGTTGCTGTTGTGATTGCCTTTGGGGTCTTCTTCATAAATTTTTTGCCTAGGCCAATGTCTAGAAGAGTATTTCCAACATTTTCCTCTAGAATTCTAATGGTATCACACCTAAGGTTCAAGTCTGTTACCCAGCGTGAGTTGATTTTTGTGAGAGGTGAAAGGTGTGGGTCTTGTTTCAGTCTTCTACATGTGACTATCCAGTTTTTCCAGCACCATTTATTGAATAAGGTTTCTTTTCCCCAGTGTATGTTTTTGTCTGCTTTGTCGAAGATTAGTTGGCTATATGAGGATGGTTTTATATCTGGGTTCTCTGTTCTGTTACACTGGTCAATGTCCCTGTTCTTGTGCCAGTCAAAAGGTGTTTTAATGACTATAGCCTTGTAGTATAGTTTGAAGTCTGGTAAATTGATACCTCCTATTTTGTTTTTATTGCCTAGGATTGATTTTGCTATACAGGGTCTTCTCTGGTTCCATACGAAGTGTAAAATTATTTTTTCTATATCTGTGAAAAATGATGATGGTATTTTGATAGGGATTGCATTGGCTCTGTAGGTCACTTTGGGTAGTATAGACATTTTAACAATGTTGATTCTGCCGGCCCACGAACATGGTATATTCTTCCATCTGTTTACATCCTCTGCTATTTCCTTCTTCAGTGTTTCATAGTTCTCCCTATAGAGATCTTTTACCTCCTTAGTTAAATATATTCCTAGGAACTTTATTTTCTTTGTTGCTATTTTGAAGGGAATTGAGTCTTTAATTTGGTTCTCACTTGTACTGTTGTTGGCGTATATGAATGCCTCTGATTTCTGTGTATTAATTTTGTATCCTGACACTTTACCAAATTCATTTATCAGATCAAGGAGTCTCACGGTTGAATCCTTGGGATTTTCTAGGTATAATATCATGTCATCAGCAAAGAGTGAGAGTTTGATCTCTTCTGCTCCCATTTGGATGCCCTTAATTCTGCTCTCTTGTCTGATTGCTGTAGCGAGGACTTCCAGCACTATGTTGAACAGAAATGGAGATAGTGGTCAACCTTGTTCCAGTTCTAAGTGGGAATGCTTTCAATTTTTCCCCATTCAGTATGATATTGGCTGTGGGTTTGTCAATTATGGCTTAAATCATTTTAGGTAAGCCTCATCTATGCATATTTTGTTGAGCGTTCTTATCATAAAAGGGTGTTGAATTTTGTCAAATGCTTTCTCTGCATCTGTTGAGAGGATCATATGGTCTTTGTTTTTGCTTCTGTTTATATGGTGAATTACATTTATAGATTTGCGTATGGTGAACCATCCCTGCATCCCTGGGATGAAGCCCACTTGGTTGTGATGGATTATTTTCTTGACAAGCACCTGGATTCGATTGGCTAGGATTTTGTTGAGAATTTTTGCATCTATATTCATAAGGGATATTGGTCTGTAGTTTTCTTGTTTTGTTGCATCCTTTCCTGGTTTTGGTATCAGGGTTATGTTTGCTTCATAAAATGTGTTGGGGAGAATTTCATCCTTCTCAATGTTGTGGAATAATTTCTGCAGGATAGGCACCAGTTCTTCTTTGTAGGTGTGGTAAAATTCGGGTGTGAAACCCTCTGGTCCAGGACTTTTCTTTTTACAAAGGATTTTTATTACTGTTTCAATTTTAGTACTTGATATTGGTCTGTTCAGGAATTCTATTTCTTCCTGGTTGAGCCTAGGGAGGCTGTGTGTTTCTAAGAAATTGTCCATTTCCTCTACATTTTCCAGTTTGTGTGCATAGAGGTTTTTGTAGTATTCATAAATTATATCTTGTATCTCCGTGGCATCAGTTGTAATTTCTCCTTTATTGTTCCTGATGGAGCTTATTAGAGATTTTTCTTTTCTGCTTTTCATTAGTCTAGCCAAGGGTGTGTCAATTTTGTTTATTTTTTCAAAGAACCAACTTTTTGTTTTATTAATCATCCGTATAGTTTCCCTGTTGTCAATTTCATTTAGTTCTGATTTTATCTTAATGACGTCACTTCTTCTGCTGGGTTTGGGGTTGGGCTGTTCTTCTTTTTGAGACGATTCATTAGGTTGGCTATTTGTGATCTTTTTGACTTTTGGATATAGGCATTTATGGAAATAAACTTTCCTCTCAGGACTGCTTTAGCTGGGTCCCACAGGTTTTGGTAACTTGTGTCACCTTTGTTGTTTAGTTCAAAGAATCTTTTGATTTCCATCTTTATTTCCTCGTTTATGAAGTGATCATTCAGCAGAAGGTTGTTTAGTTTCCATGACTTTGTGTAGAAATGAGGACTCCTGTTAGGATCCATTTCTACATTTATTCCATTGTGGTCTGAAAAGATACATGGTATAATTTCTATTTTTTTAAGTTGTTTGAAACATGCCTTGTGTCCTAGAATATAGTCAATCTTAGAGAATGACCCATGAGCTGATGAGAAGAAAGTATATTCAGTGGTTTTGGGGTAGAATGTCCTGTAAATGTCAGTCAGGCCCATTTGTTCTGGACTTCTGTTTAACTCCATTATTTCTTTGCTGATTTTCTGTTTGGAGGATCTGTCCTGTGCTGTCAGTGGGGTGTTAAAGTCTCCAACTATTATGGTGTTGTTGTTTATCCATTTGTTTAGATCCAGTAGAGTTTGATTTATGAATCTGGGTGTACCAAGGTTGGCTGCATACATATTTATAATTGTTATGTCCTCTTGTTGGACTGTACCCTTCACCATTATATAGTGACCTTCCTTTGTCTTTTATTACTTTTGTTGGTTTAAAAACTAAGTTATCTGTAATCAGCACCACCACACCAGCTTTCTTTTGGCCTCCATTTTCTTGAAATATTGTTCTCCACCCCTTTACCTTTGGTCCAATTGCATCCTTGCAGGTTAGATGTGTTTCCTGAAGGCAGCAGATACTTGGCTTGTGTATTTTTATCCATTCGGCCAGCCTATGTCTCTTGAGTGGGGAGTTCAAGCCATTCACATTTATTGAGATAACTGATAGGTGGGGCAGATTTCTGTTCATTATGTTGGGTTGAACTTTGTTGCTTTGTTTTCTCTCTTGAGCCATTGTGGTTTCTTGACTTTGATCTTTAGCTTTTGAGTAGATTTACATTTGTGAGTGTTTATTGTGCTGATCCGTGGGTAACACTGTTTTGAGTACTTCTTGAAGGGCTGGTCTTTTCTTGGTGAATTAAGGAAAAGTGATTTTGTTTACATTATCATAAGGGATTTGTGATGTCTGTAAACTATAACCTAGGAAGGATATTTCAACCATATAATCAAAATAAATCTGGATTATCACTCTGTAAATTCACAGCAGCAAGATAATATAAATTTGTTGAATGTATTAACATCCTATGGTTGAAAATGTGGGTTTTTATTTGGCACATTTAAATAAAATGTGTCTAACTAGAAATAAAACTGAAATGAAAATTCACTAGAGAAGCTAAACAGCAGATTTGAGCAGGTAGAAGAAATCAGGACTTTGGAAGATAGGTTAATAGAATAACTTCCAGTATGAGGAACAAAAAGAAAAAGAGAATGAAGAAAAATGAATAGTCTCAAAAGCCTCCCAGACACTATGAAGCATATGAACATATGCATAATGGGAGACCAAACATAGAGGAGAAAAAGGGACAAAAAGCATATTTGAAGAAACAATGATCCCAATCATTCCAAATTTGATGAAAAACATTAATCTCCACATTCAACAAGCTCAATAAATTCCAAGTAGAATAAACACAAAGAAAGTAAGCCCTAGATATATCATAATCAAATTGTCAAAAGACAAAGAGAGCATTGTAAAAGCAACAAGAAGGAAGTAACTCATCATATACATGGGCTCCTCAATAATACTAACAGCTGATTTCTCATCAAAAACAGTGGAGGCCATAAAACAATGGAATGATACATTCAAAATGATGAATGATGAATGAAAAAGACTGTCAACTAAGAATTATGTATAAGAGCATTCAAAAATAAAGGAGAAATTAAGATAAACAAAAACAAGAGAATCCACTGCTAGCAAACCTGCTTTACAACAATCATTACAAGAAGTCCCTTGGGCTAAAACGAAAGGACACTAGACAGTAACTAAAATCTACATGAAAAAATAAAGAGTACAGGTAAAGGTCACTACTTACATAAATATAAAAAAGTATAGATGTATGTTTTTGTTTTTAACTCTTTTTTTGCCCACCTAATTTAAAAGATATTCATAAAACAATATCCATAAACCCATGCTGATGGGCATACAAAGATATAAATTTATAACAATAACATGACAAAGGAGAGGCAAGTGAATAAAATTATATAGCAGTAAAGTTTTTATATGCTATTGAAACTATTTGTTAATAATCTGAAGTAGATTGTTATAATTTAGGATGTTGATTGTAATCTCCAGGGCAACAACTAGGAAAACAATTAAAAAAAAACATGTAGCTAAAACAATGACATGGGAATTTAAATGGTACACTAGAAATATCTACATAACACAAAAGAAAGGGTTACTAGTACAATAGAGGAACAAAAAGACATAAGATATCAGAAATAGCAAAATGGTAGACATAAGTCCTAGCTTATCATTAATTACATTAAATGTAAATAGATATTAATAAAACAGTCCAATTCAAAGAAAGAGATTGGCTGAATGAATTTTAAAAACATGATCCATATATATGTTGTCACATACACCATATATAAGTGCATCACACATTGTGTGTCAGCCAAGTATATGCTGACACATTTTACATTCAAATACACAAATAGATTGTAAATAAATGTATGAAAGAAGATATAACACACAGCAATGAAAAGAGAGACTGGGCGTGGTGGCTCCCACCTATAACCCAAGCACTCTGGGAGACTGGGGCAGGTGGATTGATTGAGCCTAGGAGTTCAAGACCAGCCTGAGCAAGAGTAAGACCTCATCTCTACCAAAAATAGAAAAAAAAAAAAAATCAGCCGGGCATTGTGGCGCATGCTTATAGTCCCAGCTACCCGGGAGGCTGGGGCAGAAGTATCACTTCAGCCCAGGAGTTGGAGGTTGCTGTGAGGTACAAGGATGCCACCGCACTCTACCCAGGGTGACAGAGCAAGGACTCTGTCTCAGTGACAAAAAAGCACAAGGCAACAATAAAAAAAAAGAGCTATAGTGACTATATCAATATTAGACAAAAATACATTTAAGACAAAAATGTTACTAGAATGAAAGAGGACATTTTATAATGATAAAAGTGTCAATTCATCAAAAATACATAATAAACATGTGTGTATCTAACATATGCACTTATCAACAGAGTCTCCAAAATACATAAAGCAAAAACTGACAAAATTGAAGAGAGAAATAAACAAATCAACAATAATGGTTGGATACTTCAATACTCTAACTTTAATAGTGGATTTAACAACTAGAGAGAAGGAAATGGTAGAATTAAACAACCCTGTGACCTAACAGACATCTATAGAAAAATCAACCCAACAATAGAAGAATACACATTTTTTCTTCTCAAATGCACATGGAACGTTCTCCAGGACAGACCATATGTTAATCCATAAAACAAGTCTCAATAAATTAAAGGAATTGACATCATACAAAATATGTTTTCTGAAAGAAATGCAACAAAATCAGAAATCAATAGCAGAAGAAAGTTTGAGGAATTCACAAATATGTATAAAGAAAATAACACATGCCTAAATAACCAATAAGTCAAAGAGGAAATCACAAAGGAAATCTGAAAATACTTTGAGATGTATAAACACAAAACAAACATATACCAAAACTTATGGGAAGCAGTGAGATCAGTACTTAAAAGTAAATTTATAGCTGTAAACACTTATGTCAAAAAATAAAAAGATCTCAAGTCAATAACCTAATATTGCATCTTAAGAAACTAGAAAAAGGAGAAAAAACTAAAAATAAAGCAGAAGGAAGAAAATAATAAAGATTAGAGTGGAAATTAATGAAATAAAGGATAGAAAAATAAGACAAAACAAAAAAATTATTTCTTTGACAAAAATCAACAAAATTAACAAACCTTTAGCTAGACTGACCAAAAATAAAAGAGAGAGAGAGAGAAGACTCAAATAACAAAAAAATTAGGAATGTAAGAGGGAACATGACTACTGAACCCCTTCTTTACACTATATAAAAAATGTTAACTTCATATGGATCATAGGATTAAATGTAAGAGCTAAAACTCTAAATCTCTTAGATGAAAACAAAGGAGAAATTTTCATGACTTGATTAGACAAATCCTTCTTACCTACAACCCCAAAAGCACAAGTGGCAAAAGAAAAAACCAGATAAATAGGACTTCGTCACAATTAAAAACTTTAGTGCTTCTAAAAAGACTATCAAGAAAGTGAAAAGATAGCCCACAGAGTAGGAGACAATATCCATAAAGCATGCATCTGATAAGGGACTTGTACCCAGAATATATATAATGAAGTCTTACAACTCAACAAAAAGATTAAAAACTCATTTTTTAAAATGGGCAAAGTATTTGAATAGGCATTTCTCCAAATATGTACAAATAGTAAATAAATACATAAACCAATGTTCAATGTCACTAGTCATTACAGAAATGCAAAACCACACTTCACACCCATTGGGATGGCTAAAATCAAAACGACAAAGAACAGCAAGTGTTGGTGAGGGTGCAGAGAAAGCAGAGCTATTCACATTGTTGGTGGGAATGGAAATTGCACAGCCACTTTGGAGAAGAGTTTGTACAGTTCCTCAAAAACCTAGAGTTAAATATAGAGCTACCATTTAACTGAGCAATTCTACTTCTAGGTATACTCAAAAGAACTGAAAACAAATTTCCACACAAAAATCTGCACATGAATGTTCATAGCAGCATAATTCATAATAGCCAAAAAGTAGAAATAGCCCAAATGTCTGTCAACTGATACAGAGATAAGCAAAATGTGCTACAAAATGGAGTATTACTTGGCCATGAAAAGGAATGAAGTATTGACACATGCTACAACACGGATGAACCCTGAAAACATTATACCAAGTGAAAAAAGCCAATTATAAATCACCACATGTAGTTTTGTTGCATTTATATGAAATGTGAAGTATGGGCAAATCCCTACAGAAAGAAAGTAGATTAGTGGTTCCCAGGGGCTGGGGAAGGAGAGAATGGTGAACGACTGCCTGCCAATGGGTACTGGGCTTCTTTTTGACATGATGACTCTGTCCTGAAGTTAGATAGTGATGATGGTTGCAACAACGTTTGAATACAGTTGATCCTTGAACAACACAGGTTTGAACTGTGTGGGTCCACTTATAAGAGGATCTCCTTCCACCGCGGCTGCCCTTGATAAGACAGCCCCTCCTCCGCCTCCTGCTCCCCTCAGCCTGCTCAGCGGGGAGACACGAGGATGAAGACCTTAGCGGGGATCCACTTCCACCTCATGAATTGTAGACATGTTTGCCCTTCCTTATGATTTTCTCAATGACATTTTCCTTTCTCTAGCTTACTTCATTGTAAGAACACAGCATCTAATATATATAATAAACAAAACATGTATTAGTCGACTGTTTAGGTTATCAGCAAGGCTTCCAGTCAATAGTAGGCTATCAGTAGTTAAGTTTTGGAGGAGTCAAAAATTATATGTGCTTTTCAACTGTGCAGGAACTGGTTCCCTGAACCCCGCTTTGTGTTAAGGGTCAATGGTTAATGAAACCACTGAAATGTACACTCTAAATGGGTGAATTCTATGGAATGTGAACCATAATATACCTCAACAAAAGGAAAAATATAGCAATAAACATCTTTGTACATGTATTGTTGCATACTGGAGATTTTCTCAAGGACAGATTCCCAAATGTGATATTTCTGTGTCAAAGGTCTATTGGGTTTTTCTCCCCCTAAACTTTTAGACATTGCTAGGTTATTTTCCAAAAGTGGTACACTAATTCACACTCAAAACAAAAATGTATTCACAGTTTTATTTCTCTAAATTCTGTCTGTCCCACTGTTTTTAATATTTGCCAAGAGGATGGGTGAAGACAACACCATTATTATTTAAACTACATTTCCCTCTTTCCTTTTCTTCTTTTCATATTCATGTGTAATTTGGATTTCTCCAACTATAAACTGCTAAACTGATTCTTTGCCTATTTTTTGTTTGTTTTTTTTGAACCAAACTTGTATAATTTATTCACATAATCAAACTCCATTTGAAAAGCTTACAAATTTCCCATCTCAGTCCATTTTTCTCTTCTCAACATTATTACAAATGCCTCCTTCCCCAGCATCTGCTACATCATTTCCAGGAGGGATCTCTGGGAAGTAGTGATGTTTACTTTCCTTCAGAAGCACACTGATAACTCCAATATTCCCATAACTTGTACCCTCTGCCTTTTTGAGATGTGCTTCTTTTTGGCATAACAAAAAAAAAAAACCCATAAAAACAAAAACATACCACTGGATACTGGGAAACTAAATTCTGGGCCTGGCTACACCATAAACCATATCTTAGGTCAGGTATCCTCCCCAAGCACCTATTTCTCAACAGCAAAAAATAATTCATATTTGCTTAGTCCTTTGTAGCCTTTTACTATTTACCTTCACTATAACCTTTAAATAAGGGAGTATTATGTTTATTATACAGATGAAACTCAGGCTCAGAAAGGTTACAGTCCATCCAAGAGCCCACAGATAATAACATATGAGGCAAAGCTAAACTTACACAATGTCGCTCAAGATCCTAGTACTGGTACATATTATTCTCCTGAGTTTCTTAAATGGATGAAGCAGCAATTTCCAAAGTCCCTTCCAATGATTACTTTCTATGCTTCTACTTGCTATTTTTTCCTTCTCTCAACTAACATTAAAATCAGAATATATATTTGATCACCAAATTTCTTTACCAAAATTCTTCAACTGTTTTTAAAAATGTTTTCATACTTCTATGCTAAATCTAGAGTAAAATAATTTTGTCAAATAGTTCCCATTGCTCCATACCTCTCTGAAAGGTTTTAAACTTACCTATTTGTTAAAACGGATTGCTAACATTTTATAAACATTGCTAATTACTTTTTATAATATTAAAGACAGTCATTCCATACTTAAAACCAATTCAAAACAAAGGAAATCCTTGCTAATTCTAATTCCTTGGAGTAGCAATAAAAATGTATTTTCTACTGATTTTGTATCCAGTCCCCCACCTGCCTTTATTTGAGAAATACTATTATTCTACTTCACTGTTAAGCCTCTCTTTCCCTACAAGAAAATGTTATAGTTTTAAAAGTCAGGAAAACTCTTACTTTCAAAACTATCCAAAGGAAGAATGAACTAACCACCCAAATTGTAAGGTGAAACTTTGAATGTTAAATGACGGATTCAGGACATTTCCCAAGGGGCCATATAACCAACTTAAAAGCTGATATGGTTTGCCTAAAATAACACATTATTTTATTTATAATAAACGTATAGATGTGATTAGATACGCTGACATATACATATAAACCATGCCTAAACCAAATTAAAGCTTAAAAGAAAACAAAATATATTCTATGAGCAATACTGAAAAGCCAGCACAGCTCAGTAAATAGTACACTCTCACAAGGGAGCATTAATTACTTGGTAATTTACATAATATGCTAAAAATGAGGAAATATACAGGATATAGGGATGGGGAGAACACATAGGAAAAGTAATTTCTTGATTTTCTTCATTTTGAACTTATGGCTTTCTTGTCTTTACAAAGGAAGACTTTGACTTCAAAAGCAACAAAATATTTGAGAAGGGAATTTACTTCTGTTTGTTCTAAATGGTATTCTTGTGCTATTTTCTGTTTCTGGATGAAGTTTATGATTATTGAGAAGTGTTAATGCCTCTACAATGGAAATTTCCCAATGCCTTTGGGAATGTTCTTAACATTCATGCTAATGTGATGGTCTTTCTGCAATCTGAATTCCTTTGGCTCTTGACGTGTTTCAGCAGCTTTTACCTGCACAGAAAACACAGGATCTTTGGAATCTACATGCACATCTTTTAGTAATGAGCGCAGCTTGTCATCTTTTCTAGTAATTTCTTCCATAATTTCCGGTGGCTGCCCATGTGCTCTCGCAGGAGGCTCCTGGTGAAGGGTGCTTGGGAGCTGCAGAGGGCTTCGTTTTGTTGATTTCTGTTTGCGCTGGGTTCTCTGGGTTGAAATCCCTGATGGCGCAGGCCGCCAAAGCACCCATCTTGCCATGACTTGATGCCCACCTCTCTGCCTATTTTTTTTATTAAGTTGTTCATCTTTTTCTTAACAATTTATGAGAGCTCTTTATACATTTGAGGTTTTAACCCATTATGCGTCTTATGCATTCCGCCTTTACCACCCTTTTTGTTTATGGTATCTGTATCTTCAAATGTCCATTTAGATCATTTTAATATGGTTTGAGGAATTTGAAAAAAAACAAGAAATAACCAAGACCACTTCATACCTCCTCTTTCCTTAAACCCCCATACCCAGCTCTTCTCTCTCACTGTTAAAATAGAAGCCTTCCATTCTCACGGGAGACAAGTGATGTCTCACTGTGGTTTGGATTTGCATTTCCCTGATGATTAGAGATGTTGAGCATTTTTTCACATGTTTCTTAGCCATTAGTCTGTCTTATTTTGAAAAGTTTCTGTTCATGTCCTTTGCCCACTTTTTGATAGGGTTGTTTGATTTTTTTCTTGCTGATTTTCCTGAGTTCTATGTGGATTCTAGTTATCAGCCCTTTATCGGATATGTAACATGTGAATATTTTCTCCCATTCTGTAGGTTGTCTGTTTGTTCTCTTGATAGTTTCCTTGGCTGTGCAGAAGCTTTTTAATTTGATCAGGTCCCATTTATTTATTTTTGTTGTTGCTGTGATTGCCTTTTGGGTCTTCTTCATAAATTCTTTGCCTAGGCCAATGTCTGTAAGAGTTTTTCCAGCATTTTCCTCTAGAATTCTTATAATTTCATGAAAACAATAAATGCTGGCATGGATGCAAAGAGATAGAAACACTCATACACTGCTAGTGGGACGGCAAACTAGTACAACCTCTGTGGAAAGTAATATGAACATACCTCAAAGACCTACAAGTAGAACTACCATTTGACCCAGCAATCCCATTACTGGACATTTACCCAAAAGAACAAAAGACATTCTATAAAAAAGACATCTGCACTAGAATGTTTATAGTAGCACAATTCACAAGTGCAAAGATGTGGAAACAACCCAAGTGTACATCAATACATGAGTGAATTAATAAAATGTGGTATATGGATATCATAGAGTACTATTCAGTCACAAAAAGCTATGATGATCTAGTACCTCTTGTATTATCCTAGATAGAGCTGGTGGTTCCCATCCTTCTAAGTGAAGTATCCCAAGAACAGAAAAGCAAGCATCACATGTACTCACCATCAAATTGGTATTAACTGATCAGCACCTAAGTGCACACACAGTAATAACATTCATTGGGTGTCAGGCAGATGGGAGGCGGGAGGAGGGGATGGGTACATACACACCTAGTGGGTGCGGTGTGCACCGTCTGGGGGATGGACACGCTTGAAGCTCTGACTCAGGTGGGACAAGGGCAATATACATAACCTAAACATTTGAACCCCCGTAATATGCTGAAATTTAAAACAATTATGAAAAAAAATAAAATTGATTTATAATAAAAAAAAATAGCAGCCTTCCAAAAAGAAGGCCCTTCTCTCCCCACCACCAAATACACCAACCTGCCTGAATCTGTGCCCACCTGTGCTGCCCCTTAAATTCTCAAAGTGGTCTTCTTGGAATCTAAGGAGTACTCTCCCCTTTGCATAGTTCCTTGAGATTTGAATTCAAACTTCTGGCTGTGTACCATCAGTTACCATACCCCAAACTTAGGAGGCATCAAAAACACTGGTTGAATTGAGTGGACCCGTTAGGGTCAAGACAAGTTAGGGACTGCTCAAAGATATAATAAATCCTTTTCCTGTATTAGCAAGACTAGACTTGATGGGGTCTAGTCAAAACTCTAGAGCAGTGTTTCTCATACTTCTTCTTTTGGTCCCAAGACCTCTTTACACCCTTAAAAATCGAGGACTCAAGAGATCTTTTGTGTATGTAGTTTACACCCACACATTTTTACTGTATTTGAGATTAAAACTAAGTTTAAAAAATATTTATTTATTAATTTATTTTAAAATAACAATAAACTCATTACATATGAGCATAAACATTTTATGAAAAATAACTATATTTTCTAAAACAAAACAAATAAGTGAGAAGGGTGGCATTGTTTTATATTTTTGCAAACCTCTTTACTGTCTGGCTTGATGGAAGGCAGTTAGATTCTCATATCTGTATTGCATTTAATCTGTTGCAATACATTGTTTTGCTTTGGGTATTTAAAGAAAACCCAACCTCACAAAAACATTTGCTAATATCACCACTGATTTGAGCTGAAAAGCCTGTAAGTTTTAGTAATCTATCAAGCTCACAGTGCTAGATACAAGTCTTACAAAATTCTATGTTTTACTAGAATGCCCAAATTTTACCATTGGCAACAAATACAATAAGTTATTGCTTCCCTTGAAATGACAGGCTTACTTCATTGGTTTTTTAAGAAAAAGTCCACTAAACACCTGAGTCAGAATAACCATAGTTTTTCAGTCATTCTTTCAAGTAAAAATGGTGTTGTGTGAAGAAGCAACTAATACAGCTAGCACCTCAAACAACTGTCCATGTGCTATGTTGGAGACAGCCCCTGTAGCTGAACATGCAGTGGAAGGGACTGATGTGTACTTCCTTCCTGTTTTGCCACAGAGTATTCAAAAGATGTTTCATAAAATTAATGGTTTCTACTTCTTCGCCAAAATGATCTTAAGGAAAGCTGGCTTGTCTTTGCTGGGAGGGTATGGCAGTGAAGGACGCAGAAGCCACAACACAGCTCAGCCTTGCTGCCTCCACGAGTGCATGACATCCGCCACTTGACCCACCATCGCAACACACCAGTGTCAACACAGTCGTTCCAGAATAAACCAAGAGATCCAAAAAGAGTTTCATCACTTTGAGTTCATCAGCACTGCATATGTTTGTGACCCAGCAAGCCTATCAAAGAAGCTTCCTTTGATGAGTCATTGATCTGATACCAAATGAATACAAACGAGGCAGTAAGTCCAGCCTTCAGTTATCAGCTAAAACGTACAGTTTTGCAGGCTACATATTAACTCAGGCTTCATGCTTGCAGCTGAGGACTTCATTGAGCATGTCACAGCACGGCTGCACAGTGGCAATGCCACAGCTTCTTTGGTGACCTTCGACCAGCAGATATTGAGCAAAGCCAGCTGCTCAGGGCTTCGTTCTCCTCTCAGCTGTCCTGTGTGCTCACCCCACCTGTGCAACACGATCGCTTCACTCAGCGAAATGCTTCCGAGGCTCTTTCATGTCTCCTTTGAAATACCGTAACAAACAATTTTGGGGTTTTAAAGGAACTCATCATGTCTATGTTTAAAATGCTCAATTCTGGTTTCTTTAAACTCTGAATAATTGGTCTAAAAATGATGTCACAATTATGACACTAGCACCATGATACAATTTGAATTACTTTCCCTTGCAAAAGACACAATAAGGTAAATTCTTAACATCTATAGAGCTGATGTTTGTCACATTTTTATTTCCAATTTTACCCAGTTTCTTTGATTAGATTTATCTTGTAATGAGTAAGACAATTCCCTGAGAAATCACTTCCATCCTACTCAGCATAATCTAGACAGTACAGCTGCAACTGAGAAAACAAATCTTCCAATCTTCCATTTTAAAGCCAATGATCCACCTTCAAATGTAGCAAAAATGCATTGCAAATAAATTTCATTTTATTTTAGAAAAAGATATTAGATTCTAGAATAGTAACATTTTAGATAAAATTATAAAATGTAGAAGTTTCTAGAAAAAATTAAAATATTATTGAAACAAGACAAAAACTCTATTTACTTTTGGTTGTATTTCTGGATAGGTGCAAGGAAACTGTTGGGACTTTAAAATAACAATTTATAAAGATTATAGTAGGTTTAGGGAAGATAGCAGGAACATAGTGGAAGTACTGAGAACAAACTGAGGTAATCTCTGAAAATGTAGATATGTGTTCATCAACCCTACTAACTTGGAAAATTCTAGAGAACATAAAAATGCACAAGCATACATTCCATTAGCCATTGTCCCATACCATTTAGCCTCTGGGAAACCCTGCTGTGATGAGAGAGTGATGGTGAGAGGGGCAGATATTGTCTTAGTATTATTATGAAAATAATTTCAAACTTGCAGACCACCCAAAAGGGCCACAGAGACCCCAGGGACCCACAGCCCACATTGTGAGAACCACTATTCTAGGGGACTCCCTTTGGAAGCTTAAAAAATACTGGATTGTACTGGTCTTGAATGTGGCAGCCAGGAAAAGAAGGAAGAAAATCAAGGCATGGGAAGCTGGGCTTTCCGACAGCCTGTGGGGCTCTATCCAGGCTTAGGAGGTTGATTCTTTGAACAGGAAAAGTCTCCTCCACACTCACACTCCAGGCCTTCTGCAGCTACAGGCATCCACGGCAGAAAAGACATTCAAGACAGCCGGCACGTCCTTTCTGCTTCTCTGCAGCTTTTCCCTCCATTCCTGGGGACATGTTCCACTGCACTGTCAACCTCTCACATGTGCACGCCATTCTGGAGATGGGTCATAAACATTTGAACTATATTGGCTCAATAATGGGGACATTCTGGCTCCAGGCTGTGCTGAACTTTGCCCATTCCAGAAATATCCCGTAAGACATTCCCAAGGCACTGAGTGATGCAAACCACATTTATCCACTTACCATGGACAAATATGTGACTGCAAAGCAGAACCTGAACTTCTTCCCAGATAAAAGAGCTGATGTGAACAGCGTTCACAGTACAAAGTCTCCCTTTCCCCTTACTTGAGAATGACTTCCCCTGACTAGTGATGGACTCTTTCAGTGTTAAGAATGATGTTGTTTAGAATTAATATCAAGTACCACCTCTGCAAGCTGCCCTTAAACATGGGGTGGGGGAAATAAGGTCTAGCAGATGGTGTCATTCCCATGCTTCAGGAATTTGCAAATATCATAGTAACAGGCGGCAGTAAAAGCAGTAACAATGCTTCTGCCTCATTTATAGTACCACAGGCGTCAAGCATTAGCATTATCCTGAACATACTTTTTAAAAATTGTGTTGTATCTGGCCCTAAAACCAGATGACAGTAGGCTGACATTTAACCCAATCTCCGTAAGCATGTTTCCCCTTTCTATTTTATTAGGGAGCTTTCTATCTGGATTAGTCTGCTCGGGCTGCCATAACACAGCGCCGCAGACTGGGGGGCTTAACAATAGACATTTATCTCTCACAGTCCTGGAGGCTGGAAGTTGAGATCAAGGTGTCTGCAGGGCTGGCTCCTTCTGGGGCCTTTCTCCTCGGCTGGTTGACAGCCACCTGCCCCTGTGTGCTTCCTGGGTGTGTGTCTGTGTCCTCGTCTCCTCTTCTAGTGAGGTCGCCAGTCAGATGTCATTACGGCCCATCCTAAGGATCTCATTTTAACCTAATTGCCTCCTTTAAGATCCTAGCTCCAAATATAGTCACATTCTGAGGTCTGGGGGTTTGGGCTTCAACATATGAAGTTTAGGAGGACACAATCCAACCCAGAACACTATCTGCTATCCCTTTGCGCTCCCTTAAATCTTTCCAGTGAGGGCTGGGGCAGTAAATATATACGCTTTTTTCACCCCTGCATCGACAGCCCCTTAGCAAAGATTTCTGGCATGTAGCCATAGTTTCATAAATATTTGTTGATGATATGAAAGTTTGGGAGGTTTTGTCTTTTTATTTTTATTTTTTTGATACAGAGTCTCACTCTATTGCCCAGGCTATAGTGCCATCATGTCAGCCTAGCTCACAGCAACCCCAAACTCCTGGATTCAAGTGATCCTGCTGCCTCAGCCTCCCAAGTAGCTGTGACTACAGGCATGTGCCACCGTGCCTGGCTAATTTTTTCTATTTTTAGTAGAGATGGGGTCTCACTTTTGCTCAGGCTGGTCTCGAACTCCTGAGCTCAAGTGAACCTCCTGCCTTGGCCTTCCAGAATGCTAGGATTATAGATGTGAGCCATGGCACCTGGCCAAAAATATGAAAGTTTTATAAATGTTCACCTGTAGATCCACCAGCATCGAAAAGATGAAAAATACTCAAACCCCAAAAATCCTATTCTGAAGTGACTCAATTCTATAATTTCATAATAATAAATAATCACTTATTCTCACACAAAGTACCCCAAAGCATCAGACCCAAAAGACTATTGCATGACACCATTATTAAGCCTTAAATTATTTTCTGAATGACAACTCAGAATAATTCTGTGAGTTTATTGAATGCCTTTACCGCTTTTTTGAAGTTAAGACAACTAAATACACTTTTTTCATTATAGAATGAGGTTTAGGACCAATTTAGCATCTTGCTTACTTAGTACCATTTCTTTTAAATTGTGCTGTATGTGGCCTTACATATTGATAAGCAATTCTGTGTGTGAGCACCCACTTTCACAAACCACAGCATGTGCAGATTAAAGGAAAATGGTTTTTGGTCAAAATTTCCCACATATGCTATCACACTATTCAATATCATATGTAAATGAGCTCCTTTAAAGGGTAAATGTTTAAAGCAGGAAATTAAGCAAATCTGGGTTGCTGGGTTTTTTTTTTTTTTCTCTCTCTCTCTAAGTAGAAAAACGGATGCTTCTCAAGGCATACAGCAAAGCTGGGACATTTATATCTTCCATTCCATGAACTCATAAACATCTGCATTTGCATCTGGAGTTGTATGGCCTATGTATCTAAACTCAAATTCATCCACATACTGTATCTGGAAAATTATTCATCAAAAGGAAAAGTATCGCAAAATGTAGCTGGCTTCTTGAAGGTCATGGAAAAATTCTTTAAAAATATAAATAAAAAGTTGTTCTAAACTCTGCAAAACTGGCAGGAAACTTAAGAAGTCTAGGATTTTTCTCTGCTGACTTTAGTCTTCTTAAATACCATGGAGCCTTAAAATACCTTCACTGGGGGCAACCGAGAGAAACAGAAATAGCAGCATTGTGTCAGCCTCAGTGGACCTGCTCACAGAGCGGTCTGCAAACAATCTCTTGTGCCACATTTAGGGAAAAGCACAATTTTAGGAAATCCAAACAACCTGTACACCCACTGACCTACAGATAACCTATTCAGCAACAATGAAACTTGAAAAAAGATTTCACTTGAAAAAAGTAAAAGGGAAAAGAAACAAAGGAAAAAAAGGCTTCCCTATCTCAGGAACTAAGTCAATGAAATCTCAGATATTTCAAACCCCTGCCTTAATGGGTCTGCTCTGGTTTTGAAGGCTTATTGGGGTGATTGTGCTGCCGCATGTAAGCAGCTGTGGAGGAGAGCTCAGCATTGTGGTTCCCAAGTGCAGGAAATGCCATGGGCACGACCGACGCAGAGTCGCAGGTCTCCAGCAGCAGATGAGCTGTGCCTTGAATTTCAGCTCAAAGACATAGAGGAGCATCGCCAAGAAGATTCGCTACATGCTCACCCACTGCAGCAAATCGTGCAAAGACGACCGCTGTGGAGCCTGCAGGTCTGCCCCACGCTTAGAGGACACCTCAGAGAGAAGAGACCCACAGTCGCCCCCATGTCCCGTCCACAAGAGGCGAAGATGCAGGCACAAGAGGGGAAGAAACCCAAATGCGTGTGGAGTTCCCCTGGAATCCTCCTCCTGCTTTATGAAAAGGCAGACAGCCAGAAGACCATTTCATCCAAATTTCATTTAAAACAGAAAGTATTTGAAAATCTTGTTTCTATATCCAAATTGTAATGGCCTAGGAAAGCAAGAAACCCTTTATTTGTCTGTTTGTTTAACTTTTCTATTCATCCTAAGGACAGGAGAAACTTTTTTAAAAAAATAAGGAATTTAGCCAACTTTCATCAAGGTATCTAAACCAAAGCAAGGAGGGCAGCTCTAGGCCTTGGAATAGCACCCTGAAGAACCAGTGTTCTCTCCAAATCAAAGCAGGAGACTTTTTTACTGAAGCCTTTTTACATGAGAGGGGTTTGAAGCAAAGATGAGGATGTCGAGCAAAGTTTGTCCAGCAAAGAGAAGAAGCTGGACAATCGTTGGTTGTATCATCAGTGGCCCAAAACAACAGGACAAAAGAGGGAACAGGCCCCTCCAGGCTGTACCCTGTGGCGGAAGCCCAGCACCAGAGACGCCTCGCCCTTGCAGGCATTCACCTCCGAAGGAACCAGGTGTGCAATATGCGAGCAGCCCAGGGCGACCCCACAACAGCCCCACCCACAGGGGCCAGTGCTGAAGGGGGACCCCAAGGCTCCAGTGTTCCTCACCCCACACCTCCTGCACCCTTGACACCCTCATTCTGGTGAAAGTGAGTCCTGAGCCAGGCTGCCTCCCGCCCACACTTCACCAAGATGCTGTCTGACTAGCCCTAAAGCACAGGCCCTGGGCAGACACTTCCTGTTTTAAAAGGAAAATTGTATAGTCATGGGATTGTAAAGCACAGACCTTCTGGATGGCGTTTTAAATAAGAAGCACTCTCAATTTGGAAAGGAGAATTTATGCTCACTCGACAATAAGCCAATGTTTATATTTTAAGCAGTTTATATGAAATTATTGGACATTTTGTGACCAATAGCCTGCCCTATGTAGAGAAACCATAAATCCATTCCTTTAGTCCCCCTTAAATTATAAAAATTAAACCAGATGGATCACCAGTGCTTTGTGGACGCCAATGAGATTCACTTGCATACACTCCAACCATTATTCCAGCGCTCCTGGTCAGTGGCCAGAGACCCTGGGGACAGGAAGACCAAGCTCGACAGTAGAAAATCCACACTCCGGCTCCCTCTGTGCCTTCTTCACTGTGGGTTCTAAAATGAAGCTTCCTCCACTCACAAGAAAATTATATGTTTTCTGTCCTAATTTCTTTGAAACCTTTTCAACCTCACCAAAAAAGGCACGATAAGAATTAATTCTTCATCATCAGTTTCCAGCCCTTCCTCCTTCACTTATTTTTCAACTTATATTTTCTTCCCTTGTTCAAATAAAATTTCCAAAATTTCATAGGTCCTAGGCTGGGGACAAACAGCAAGAGGAAAGGTAGAAGTCAGTAGGCTTTGTCGAAGAGATCTGAAAAGCTAGCTCTTATTCTGTCTTCCTCTTAGATCAGGACTACATGGCTTCTCCAAAAACCACCCTGCACCCACAGCTAAAATTAAGAATGTTCATGAACCAGGCTTTGTGTAATCTGACTGCATCTGATTCTAACAGTCCTCAGCGTGGGGAGGGGGTGAAGAAATTACTTGGACCATGAAAAAGCTTCCCACTAAAGATGAGAAAGGCTAGGAAGGTTTTATGGTCAGGTTTATAATAGCACTTTTGGACAGGGATGGGCTAGTTGTTGGCCCCAGGCTGTGCTGCCAATAAAAGCACTGTTTGGCCTGCTGTTTTTAAGTGCCATAGACCTATGATGTCAGAATTCATTATGCACACGGGGGCTATTTACTGTCTTATAAACTAGTAGACAAGGAAATTGTTGGGTAAAAAAATAGTCTCCAAAGCCTAAATGCAATCATTCCTTGAGCAGTACCCTCCAAGGACCACCAAGCACATCTCCAAGGACCTCTCCAGACAAAAGCAAAGTACTATGTCTAGAGTAGTAAAAAAATCTTCCTGCACTAGTTCCATTTTGAATACTTATGCTGCATCTGAGCCAGGGCTGGGCCAGGTCAAAGGGTGCTTAGTGTGTATCTCTAAGGGAAAGACACTTGTCCACGCCTTGTCTCGTGGCTGCACCCAGCAGACACTCAACAAGGCTAAGGTGAGAAGGGGGAGGAGGAGAGATAAGAGATAAGGAGAGATAAGGGTGAGACCAGAGAGACCAGAAATCCCCACATCATTAATCTTCATGGCATGAGGGCATGCAAATAACCCCACACTAAGGCCAACTCTCTAAAACCTGGCTTAGATTGACAATGTTTATAAGGCACCACCATGTGCTAAATGCTGTCAGAGACACAGCACCTAAAACTGGGGCCTGACATCTAGCAGATACTCAAAAAATATTTGCTGAATGAATGATGAGCAAGGAAATGTCATCCCTATTCTCCAACCTAAAGATGGTAAACAAACCAAACACTGTCCTTCTGAGAGGAAATGCTTTGCCTTTCCCAGGCCCGCATGGACATTGGGAAGGCTCCTCGGCCCTTCAGAAGTAGAGAGTATTTACTGAACTAACAGCCTCCCACTGCTCTTCCCCTCCTTTGAGAAGTGGATTTCTTTGTATTCAACATCCATTTCTGGTTCTGTAAGCAAGACAATAAGAAATAAGGCATTCTTCTTTAAGATAATGAATTATATCTGTATCTATCTTAAACCCATGGCCAACATAATACCTAATGATTAAATACCAGGAACATTCTCATTAAATCAAGGGGGCAATAAAATACTATCACCAATATCATTTACCACTGTCTAGATGTTCTAGCCAAAGCAATAAAACATGAAATATAAATAAGAGGTATAATGCTTGGCACTATTTCCCCAAAACATGTTCCCTGTAACACTACTTTTCTGGAATGTTAAACAGAGTCAAACAGTTTCTTTGTTGTAAGACTTCTTAAAGACTTAAACAGCCAACATTCAATATGAGTCTCTCCAAGAAGTAAAACATTATCCCGCGTTTCTCAACTCTTTGAACATTGAATTGTTTTGTTTTGTTTTGTTTTGTTTTGTTCCCAAAGGATTTCAAAAGTCTCATGTTCCTTGGTACACTCTTTGGGAAACTCAAACTAAATTTATTTTTGATCTTCAGATGTTTTCCTTTATGAATGCAGTCAAATATATTAATAGCTATCACCTGTAAATGAGAGCAGTTGTTAAGAAGAAGGGCTTTAGAGTCAGAAAAACCTGTGTTTTAATCCTACATCTTCTCCTGACTAAGGGACTGAGGGAAGGTGGCTTTGTCTTTCTTGACCTTCGACTTTCTCATCTGTAAAATGGAGATCATGATATCTACCTTATAAAGCATTGCAAATATTAGATTATGTGATACTTGGCAAATTGCTCACCCTTAGGCATTTTTCAAAATTCTAAATACAACAACGAGATACTACCTGTTATGAAGTAAAGCTGGGAGTGATGCAGTAAGATGGAACCTCTCTTACCATGGCTGGTGAGGCTGTAAACTATTACAACTGTCAAAAGAATAATTTGACAGTTTAATCAAAAGCCTTAAAATTACAGATAATTATGATTTTACTTCTAAGAAACAAAAAGATGACATTTATTGAAGTTTTTATAGTAATGAAATACTGGAAAGAATATAAATCAATAACATACTAGTGAAATCACTCACATTACAGGTACTAGATATTTGCCACTTGTCGGATGCCCTTTGGGGCATTTCCTATTGTGTATAGGCTAAGACTGCTACTATCTGGAAGGCAGTGCCTGCCAATGCAAAAATCAACAGGGCAGAACCCAGAAGGCCCCGGGGCAGACATCCAAGGCAGATGTGGCATCAGCCACTGTCTCTACCCCAGCACCGTGAATCTTATGCGAGTGAAAAATTATTAGTTTATAAATTATAAGTCTTCTAGCTATTTCCTATTTTGGGTGTGTGTGTGTGAGTACAAGTGCGTAACATCAATGTTTTTCTAACTCTTACCAGAGGTGTGTCTATCTTAGGATTCCTTTCAAAGAAAAATCTTTTTGTTCTATAAATTTTCTCAATATTGCAGTGAGATTTGGCCATTTCATTGATTTCTGCCCTTATCTTTATTACATCCTTCCTTCTTGAATGCAGAAGACATTTGCCATGCACCCCTACTTCCTCCCTCATGTCTTGGAAGTTTTCTGCATAATGAGCTCTGTCTCCTAAGGTGAAAGCCAAAAACTCATCTTCCCAGTCTCCTGTAGTTAGAATGCACACAAGCAACCCAGACTCTGCCAACAGGACCCACCCATGTGAGACTTCTGCTGGAGAGAGAACAACATGAAGAACTAGGCACCATGCCTGGCTTGTAGAATCTCCTTTCTGACCAGGGTGACCTCAGGAGACCCTGGCATCTGACAGCCAATGCTGGGTGGTGCTGGGGTGTGGCAGTGACTATGGAGCGGGGGTCTTTCTACAGCTGTTTTTTGGTGGAGTTCAGAGTTACTCATGGTGATGCGGATTCCAAAACTGACTCTATGGCCCTCCCAGGAACTAGAGCATCTGTAAATGCATAGTAATAAATGCATCTTCTGCTGAATCTAGCCAGTGTGGGCTCTGTTGCTTCTAAGCAAGAGCTCAGACTAACATATTGTTTCTTTGGATTTGTTCTGCTGTCTTTGTTCTGCCTTCTGGAGAGGAACATTAGCTTCTTTGTTACCATTTTTTCTTAATTTCTGATCACTGATTTCAAAGCTATAAATTTCCCTGGAAGTAATGCTTTAGCTGCACTTTGATATGGAGTGCTTTCTGTGTCAGCAACTCTCAGTATTGCATAACTTACCTTATGAAAAGCTTTTTAACTCAATTGTTATTTCACAGGTTTTTTTTTTTTTTCCCAGAGGGAGTGCTCCCAAACGTGCTTTTTAAGCAATGTTTTTTATGTCCTTGTTATAAGCATCAAAATTTGTGGCACTGTGGTGCGTGAATAAGGTTCATATGATGTTAATTCTTCAGGATTTATTGAGACTTCTTTTATGGCCTAGGACAGGGGCAATTTTTGTGTATGTTCCTTATATGCTCAAAAACATACGTCTATTCTGTGTTCATCACCAGTGGTTTCCAAATGAAGTTCAGCTGACAGGCTACATCAGACTCATATGAATCACTGTTTAAAAATAGAGTGCCTGAGACTCACCCTAAACTACTGCATCTGGGTGTTAACCAGCACCTAAGTGAACACTCATGGCACTTTTAGGGAGCCCTCACTTTTGCTTCTATCCCACTGTGCTCCCGCACTCACACAGGATCAAAGATATAGAATCCTGTCTTCTTAAAGAAAGAGATCCTCATCCTTCCACGCTATGTTTTTCCAACATTCAAAATCATCTCTACTAGATTATTCTTTCTTACCTCTACCCTAAATGCTTCATGCAAGGATATTGACCCACTGTCTGTGTGGATGCATGCTCCTGCCTTCCTAAAGACCCAGATTTCATTTCTAAGGAACTGGATGATTAAATGAGAGCTACCAGGGACCAGGCAGTCCCAGCCTCCAACAGTGTGTCAGGCCACAGTGTCTATGTCTTCTGTTTCCTCTTATAAATGGGCTTCCCCTAAGAAGCCATAGAAGTAATGAGATGGCCACAGAGAGCTCCAAGTCTACATCCTTAATGCTCATAATCTAGGAGGGAAAAGAATGAGCCTCTCTCTTATTATCTTCACTAACGATCCCAGGGAAGGACTGTAAGTGACAAAGGGTGATCCTGTGCCTATACTTAGCCAACCACTGTGGCCAGAGGATAGGTGGTGTAGACAGGCATAGGTCACATGACCCCCTGTCTGGGGTGGGAGTCATAGCAGTGTGATGCAACAGGATGACACTGAGCAGGAGGAACAGAATTCTCTGAAAGAAGACAGTGATGCTGTCACCAGCAGAAAGAAGGAAGAAATGCCAGGCAAACCAAAGAAACATACTTCTACAAAATTCTCTAGGTATAACAAGGTATTTACATTTTTATCCTATCTTTCAACATAGTGCTCTCTTTCAAAACTCCCAGTTATTAATGACAACATCAAACTGTATTGACCTTAGGGTTTAATCTTCCAGTGACTCCATTTTCCTCATTTCAAATAGTGAAGATAACTTTAACCTCTCTCTCTTTGAAAGATTAATATGAAAGTTAATAGGTTTATCAAGTTGTCTGTGTTCTCTAAAAAAGACAAAGTGAATGGCATGTATATGTGATGCAGGATATCACATAAAAAGAAGAGTGAAATTTAGAATCTTTTAAAATCACTTAAATTTTTGAAGTTTAATCCTTAATGTAATATTTAAAGCTCTAAGAACTACTTTAATATTTATGATATTTTGTTATGTAAGAAAAATAAGCTAAAGAGGAATAGAGACAGAATAATCTTACTTTTGTAATGTATTCACATTTATGTCCAGAAGAGCAAAAAATATAATCAGGGCTATGTTGTAACTTCCATGGGCCTGAAGCATTTATGCCTTTGTGGGCCACTTACTCCATTAAAAAATATTAAAAATTATATTTTTGCAAAGGCATTACTATAAGGACAAATATATTAATCTTACATTTCTTTTTGTAAAAAGATCTAGTTAAGTGGCAGCCTTGAAGCTAACTTTAATGATGCAAATATTCTTCTCTGCACTATTTGAGTAGCATGATTTCCTCAACTGAAATTCCACCATTAACTCAAGGTATGAAAGAAAATTGTACTATGTCATTGTATTAGAAAAGTGAAAAAAATCAGAAAAATGAATGAAAATTTGAAGAAAAAGTACAAATAATGCAGTCCAGAAATAAATGTTTTGCACAGTGTTACCTCTACTGCCAACTCTGATCCCCACTTTGTAGAGACATCCAAAGTCCAGACATCAATCAAAATCTGGCCTCGAAATAATTTCCTAGTTAGAAAGGGATCAGGAACATATTATAATTAATTCAAGACATCCCAAATTGCTTATGTTCACGTTGCTATGAACTTATACATTCTGATGTTAGAAAATAAAAGCAAAACAACACAAAATGAAAACTAAAACTTACTCTCTGGTCGTACTTACCTAACATGTGCACCTATGTTCTTTCCATTTCTATTAAATCCCCATGGCCATAAAACACACAACTCAACTGCATTTTTTGGTAACTGATTTACAAATGGAAAGGTTTTCCATTTCTGATCTTTTCTGAGAGCGCTCCAACTGCAGAAAAGTTTTCCATAGGTAGAAACCACAAAACAAAAGAAGCTTATTAAATTCCTTCTTAGCTGAGCTCAGCAAGGCACACAGATTCTCTCAGCCAACATACACTCTTCCACCTACACACAACGTGTTACCAGAGGTGGGTGATGGATGCTTAAACCTGCTTTGCAGATGGAAAATCCTCCTGAACAGAATCTGTCACTCCCTGCCTTCTTTACTTTGCCCTTTCTCTGACACCAGCACAGAGCCCCAAATGTATTCTGTCTCCTCCTTACTCAGATGGGCATCACTGTCCAAAAAATCTACACAGTGTTCTGCCTCTTCCAGCCTCCATCCCAAATCCTGTCTCCCTAATTGGACTACTTAGCTTTCTGTACCCATTTGGTTTCAAGACATGGGTTCTGGAGGTTTCATTTGTATTTTCATGTCCCCGAACAGTCTTCCCTTCCAAGGGAGGAAAACACTTTAAGAGCTCACCACTTTTGCTGAATGAAAAGTTGACATATGGAAACAGCTAACAGTTTCTCAGATTCTTAACATATTTTAACTCCAGAGACTTGAAGAGTAAATAGGTGAATGTCTTGCTCATCAAGTAGGTCAGAGTCTTTTTTAAAGCCAAGAACCAATCACAGCTGCGACTCTCATTAGGGTTGCCATAGCCAAAGACTCCACCAGCATTAGTAAATAACCAAACAAGGGCCAAACAAAAGGGACATTTGCTTCTTCCAAAAAGACATTATTCGTCCAATTGGAAAATAAAATTCTGAATCTGCCCTGTGTCTACCACGTTGATAGAGAAAGCCACTCGGTACAGTACAATAGCACAGACAGCAAAGTGACATATAAAGAGACTTCCCACCAGCCTGGAGATGAACCCTAAGCTGCAAAAAGCCTGTAATTAAAAGGGGGGGGCGGATCTGAGATAAAGGAAAGCTGTTTTGTGCCAGATCCTTTCAAGAGTCTATATGAATGATTTATTTAAATTGCTATTGAACTGCAAAGGTGTTTGTACATGTAAAATATGCACATTGGAGGAAGTCGGGTGGTAGGTCCGCCCTCGGAGGGAAAATCCAAGTTCATTACCAATAGTGGGCTACCGCAGAGAGGTCTGCAAACCCCAGGGGCCTGGAACTCTGGAAAGGCGGTTCAAACCTCAGGTGGACTCCGCGTTTCCCCATTTCCCAGCCCTTCCGTTTATTTCCTTAAAAATTTTCTTACAGCACTTGCATTTGATGAGGTTCAAGAGGTCACTTCCCCTCTCACTCCCCCGGCTCCTGGCCCAGCAGAGCCGCAGCATCCGGACCGTGAACGCCACCCAGGCCCGCAGCGCCCGGCCGCCGCGCCGCCTGGGGTCCCGCGCCCCGCGCCGTCGCGGCCGGGCCGGTCTCACCCACGGCGGTGACGGCCGCCTGCGCGTCCCCCTCGGCGTCCCCCTCGGCCCCGCGCCGCTTCGCGCGCCCGGAGAGCCCAGCCCTGATAAAGGCCGGCAGCTGAAGGGCCGTCTATTGCCTGCTTCTTTCAAGCAGGATTTGGAGACGGGCCTAACCGAGGACGGACCTGGCCAAGGGTCAGACACGGAAGAGAAGCCACTAAGACGGAAATTCTCTCCGCTTTCCCCCGCCAGTTCCTAGAGCCGCCCTCCACGGACTCTACGCGCCGAGGGCGCCCCTCCCCCTTGGGGTCGCCGCGCAGCGTCTCTGTCCAAAGCACCCCCACCCCCAAGCAATGCCGGGGACTGAGCGAGCAGGGTGGCGCGCCAAGGCCTGGAAAGGCAACGCTGACCAAGTCCTACGGCGGCCACCAGGCCCCTTCTCGAGGACCCATGGGCCCAACACACAGGAGCCCTGCCGCGAGCACCGTGCCGGCTCGCCCGCGCAATGCTTGGCGCCGCCGCTGCTCCCGGCTGCTCCCGGCTTGAGCCGAGGCCGGCCCTGCCCTGCCTTTTCCTGCCTTCGCCTACCCCGTTTATAACTCAGTTCCCCACCAAATCCTAAAACAAAACGCAGGAGTTTGGTTGGGGCTGGGACAGGAGCAAGGGCCAATTCTCCCAAACCCTGCAGGCGGCAGCCGCAAACCCCCGCGGGGAAAGCGGCCCGCGCCGGCCTGCCGGGCCAAGTTCAGAGGCATCCGCGTCGGTTCCCGGCTGCCACGGCCCAGCGCTTCCCACGTGCCGCACGCTGGGTTAGGCGCTTGACTGGTATTAAGTCGTTTAATCCTCCCAACAACTTTGCTCACTATTATGATCCCAATTATAAAAATGACAAAACGGAGGCACAAAATGATAAGGTAACTTGCTCAGGGTCGCGTGACTAGTAAGTTCGGGGGGCGTTAGGAAGGGAAGGGAGGGGACGCACACACAAAAATTTAAATGGCACAAAGCGTTTACGACCTTAGGATTTCGTACTACAGGTTACATTTTCAAAGCCTGCGCTGCGAGCCGCGTGAGGTAGTAGGGGTGCCTGGCGCAGGCCCTGGAATCCCCGCGGACGCGACTGGGACACTCGCCCGTGCGGCTCCTGCGCCGCGTGCAGGCGGACCGCGAGGGGTCTCCGCCTGCCCCGCCTTCTCTCACTGGGTGATCCAGACCCTGCGTCTCTTGCAAAAAGGAAGTGGGACCGAAAGGACGAAAATCTCTCTTGAAACAAACGCGGGTGGCTGCCTTGCGGGCGGGGGTGGCGCGAGGAACCCTCTGGGCGCCCCCGCCGCGTGCGGTAAGTTCGTTCCGCGGCGCTTTCTCGCTTTCCGGGTGGAATCTCCTCGGGGCGAAGGATTTCCTCCGATGCAGACCCACTGTCTGTTGCTCCAGCCGGCGACTGAGCCCGGGGCCCACGAACGCGGGCCGCCCCACGCCTGGCGTGGTAAAGCGGCCTCTCCGCCAGGCGCTGCGCTCCGGAGCGGAGACAAGCGACGCTCTGCCCTGCTGCTTCTGCGCTCACGCCCAGTGATGGGCCGCTTTGGCGGAGCCCAGCTTCGCTCAACACACACGCACGCACGCCTCACCCTAGCCGCCGTGCCCAGAGCGCGTCTGTGGGAGGGGCCTCACCCACCGCGCTGCTGAGGTTCGTGTCTCCACCCCGGTGCTGCGAACGAGTTGGATACCTCCAGGATCCTGGTGATACGACCCAGGGAAACACCCCTCATCCTCCCCCAGACTTCGCCCTTTCTGGCGGAGCCCACCTACAGCCCTAAAACGCCCCACAGCGGGGACCCCAGTCTGCGTGGGTAGGCTTCAACTTGTAAACAATGGACCCATCTTTTCCTTATGAAGGACAAGAAAAAAAAAATCGCCCATTTAAGAGATTGCTCAGGTAAGAAAAGATCCCAAGCACACCGGCAACTTAGAGGGTGCCTTAAAACTAAAGTGTTTTTATTAAATTGGGCCAAAAATAAAAGTGTAAAAATGCATATGTCAAAATGTTAATACCTTTTCATAACAATGATTACATCTTTATAGTCACTGTCATGGGGGGCATTATTTTCTTTCTATTTTCATGATCACTATCTTACAAAAAATTATATAGATATAGAGATATATGTACATATACACACAAACAAACTTAGAGACATTAAATGACTTACCCAAGGTAACTGGGAGCAGGTGCAATTGTCAAACCATAAGTCTAGGGCGATTTCTGACCACTATATCGCCATTTACTTGCTCAGGGTTGCAGTGAAGGTAAGGAAAATTCTGAGAACCATAATATGTATTGTTTGGGGTGGCAAAAAATTGGATAAATCAACAAACAAATATTTGTGAAATATTTCTACACAGTCCTGGAATGTCCTGGGAGCAGGGGGCTGTAGATAAACCAACCACTGCTTCCAGTGTCTCTAGGTCCACTCCCAGGACTCCTTCACCCCCTCCAGCCTAGTCCAAAATTCTCCCACAGGCATTTTCGGATGATATGAAAAATTCTTCCATAGCCAGCCACTGAATAAATGCTTTGGAAAGTACTGTATGGTCCTCATGGGGAAACATACACACATACCTATAGATATTTTCAAAGAACACGTGTGATCTTGCAATAAACTTGTTGTCATGCATATATGGAAGGCAATGCGGGGTTAACTCTGGTGTCTGAGCAAAGCAACGCAGCCTCTTCAGAGCTTACAGGCACTGCACACATCCTGGCCTGCAGTGAGAGTGGGAGGGAAAGCCTGTCAGCATCTCCCAGGGTCCAGCAGCCGGAGGAAAGCCAAGAAACTCAAGGTGTAAAGCATTTGCGGGAAGGAAGCATCAGGATGGAGAGTTCTGTCTGTAAAATATGCACCCAGAACAACCTCCTAGTCCTGTTCTGAACTTCCCCAAGGGAAATGGTGCTTGTCTGTACCAAAATGTAGTCTTAGGTATGAGAAGGGTAGAACTGGAGGGTGTGGGAGGAGTAATAAAAATGATGTCTAAATTTGCTTTAAAACAGTTCAGCAAGAAATGAGAATAGAAAAGAGATGAATGAAGCAATTGTGGCAAAACCCTGTTAATTGTTACATCTAGGTGATGGGTATAACAAGGACTACTGGACACTCTCTCCACTTTGGTGTACTATGAAACTTTTCATAATAAAAAGATAAAAATGAAAATTCAACCTCCTTACTTAAAATATTAAAGTTTTATGGTATGTAAATTATACTCCACCTTGATAAAGCTACTTTTAGGAAGGTTTTAAAAAGTCACTTTCTATGGAGATTGTCCTCTTATAAAAGACAAAGTCGAATTCATTCGCAGACACCACGTCTCAGAGAGAGGTCGGTGGGTGACATCTGGGTCTCTGGTTCCAAATTCTGCACCTTGGTGGAGCCTCCCCTGCCTGCTTGGTACCTCCCTTTTGTATCAAACTGGCCCCAGGAGGACCCCACAAGTTCCTTTTACCTTGCAGACTCTCACCAGGACAAGTTTAGAGAGCCGCAAGAGTTCTCCTTAGGTAAAAGGACTGAGAAATAATAAAAGTAAACTGTTGTCTTTCTGTCATTGTAGACACAAAAGACAAGGAGCTTCCTGGGGGCGAGAACGCAGGGCCACGAGGGCCGGCCGCTCCGGACTCTCGGTGGGTTTGGCGATCATTTGTTTTCTGGTGGACCGCAGGAGACCTCTGAGAGCTCCAGGCGTCACTTAAAAATGAACCCACAGCACCCCTGCTTCTTGCTTCGGATCCAAAACTGCAACCGGACTCTGAATTTCTTCCGCGAGGCCGGAAGACGCCGGCGTGTTGCGCGGGGTGTGTTCTAACCCGGGCACCTGCGGTGACTGTCTCCTCGTCCTAACGGAGCGGTTAGGGCAGGAAGAGCAGAACGTGCCGGGGGTGGGCAACCGAGGACGAGCTCAGCGACAATCTTTGAAGGATTCTGTCCCCCTGCGGGCCAAACCCCGGCCGGCCCAGGCCAGGGCTGGTGCCTGGCCGCGGACGCGGCGGCCCTGGAGCAGGTGCCGTGTGGCACCGACCGCGCGCGGGGCTGCCCCGGCCGCGATTGCCGAGAGCCGAGCGCCTCCCAGCGGAAGCGAGAGGAACTCCTGCTTGTTCCCGCGCCGCGGCCAGACGGAAAGGAGGGGCAGCCCGCGAGACCGCAAAATCCCAAGACTCTGCGAGGAAGGGAAGATGACACATGTGACGACTCCGAAAGACCACTCCCGGCCTTGCCAGTCCACTCCTCTCCACCAACAAGGACACCGTAACCAGGCCCGGAAAGTGCGTTGGCCTGGCCGAGACGCCTCCTCCGTCAAACCCCAAGAAGAAAAGCACTTTCTCCTAAAATACAAACTCCCCACGGGGAGCACTAGGGCAGCAGCTCAACGCAGAGCAGGGGGGCGCGTTGACCGTGTGGGCCGCGCGACTGCAGGCGCGGGGCAGAGCCTAACGGAGGGGAGGGGGGAGGGCGAGAGGGGCCACGTAAATCATTCGGAGGGATCTTTGTCCAGAGGCCCTGTTTCCCATAGGTTGCGGGACGCCTTTGACGTTGATTATATAGCTGTTCTCTTTTCAAGTGCGCGCCCCTCCCCACCGCAGCCGGTCTGGTGTGTGAGGATTGTGTTTGAAAGGGAGGAAGCATTCTTGAAGTGGTGGGTGATGGATTGTCTAAACCCTTCTGGGACGTTTTGGGCGGGGGTTTCAAGGCAGCTCATCAATAAAGACCCCCCTGGAGATGGGGGGCGGCTGGAGAACAGCACCCGCCTGGCGGCCCCAGGCCTGGAACCAAGCCCTTGGTCAGCGGGGCAGGGAGTGAGAGGAGGGAGGGTGGGCACAGGCAGGTGGAAACTTCTTGCCTGGGTCCCTTGGCCCACCAAAGCCTTTTCGGACTAGCCTTGCGGGTGCCACCGGGAGGGGAAGAGGGCCAGCAGAAAGGCTGGTTGGCTCCCAATGCCATGAAGTCAGGGCAGCAAGGAGGGGCACACCTTCGGGCCACCTTGCTTATTTACCCTTACTTCATCTCCTTCAGGCTCCTGCTAGTTTCTCAACCATCCTTGCTGTATGTGGTTTGCCTTGGTATGGATTTCTTTTCCAGGCCCCTACAGAAAACCTGTTCACCTCTCCCAAGTTGGAGGAGAGAGCTGGTGTGTGTGTGGAAGGGGGGTGCTTACAGATGAGCGCGCTGAAGCCATCCCCAGAATCTGACCAGCTGACAGCCTGGAGGACCAAGCCCCTGGCAGGCTGCAAAGCCCTCTGGCTGCTCGAGGAGGAGCAGCCCAGATGCCCCAGTCTCCAAGAGGAGGCTGTCCAGGGGTCAGGAACCCCAACAGGGAAGGAAGGGGAGGAGGACCTACAATCCAGGAGACAACCTGGAGAGGCAGCTTGGGGTCCACACCCATCTAGGACTCGGACTCCACGCAGGACCGAACGCTCCTCTCTCCTCTCAGGGCGGCCTCAGGAGCATTTCGCCCTCCGAGGCCCAGGGTTCCACCGAGGGGCTGTCTTTCTCCCTCCTGTGTCGGAGGATCAGCGGCCTCCCGCGACCCGCCGCCAGGCTGGGGGGAGGGGCAGGGGGAGGGGGACTGGGGACTCCCGAAAGGCAGCTCCTCCAAGGCGGTGTCTGGACGCCCTGAGGTCCCTAGTCGGCCTCTGGGCGCCGAGCACGTTTTATTTATCCCCACAGAGGATGCCGGAGGACAAAAGAAATATTTGGACGTCAGACCTGATTTATATTTTTGGAAGAGCTACGTTTCCTTTTCTGCAGAGACGCGAGTGCGCCCCATATCCTGAGCTCGGCGGGAGGACTGGAGGGAGTTTTGATGCTCCAGGAAGTTCATCTATCGCGGACCACGCAGGGCCCGGCGCCCCGCCGAGTTCGCTGCCCTTGCAGATATTTATTTATCTGGGGGGAAGGGACAGCAGGGAAGAGGAGACCAGCCAGACAAGAGAAGAAAACCCGATCCGGGCTGGGTTGGGACCTCCAGGGCGCTTCCGTGCCCGCGGGCGCGCAGCCGGCTGGCCTCGGGTCTCTGTGGTGCGCGCTTGGTTGGTGCCTTCCGCGACCCTCCGCGGGCACCCTCCCGCGCTCTGTGCGCGCAATGACCCCTCCAGCCCCTCGGGCGTTTCCCGGGTGGGCCCAGCCCGAACCCGCCCAGCGTGCGACCAAGGCCTAGCCATCTGCCTCCCAGCCTGGGAAGGCGGGACACTAGGCCTCCCAAGGCCTGGAGCCGCAGAGCAAGCGGTATGAGGGGCCCTAGACGACCCTAAGCCGTTGGCACCTTTGAGGGGGGGCAGAGAAGATGTGCGGGGCTGGAGGGGTCCTCAGGGCCCCTGCCGCACGCCGGCTCCCAAGACGCGACCTGGCTCCCACCGGTCCCCATCGCATCCGCATGTTTTGTCTTGCGACCTAAAGCATGGGGACTTCCCTCCCAGCAGCACAAGTGGACACAAAATTAACGCGCTGAGGGGCACCCGCACTTGCTTTCTAGAGTGCGTGGCACAGGCTTCCCTACTTATTTTCTCTCGTCGCAGGGAGCCCGCTCGTTCAGGCCTTCTCCCCCGCCCCTCGCGCCTAGACAGAGACCACTCTGTTCTAACCAGGCCTCTTTTCTCTGCCGTTTAGGCCTGCCTTGTCCCTGCCATAGAAACCCTTTTCCCTAGCTCCACCCTCACCCGGCCTCCCCACCCCTAAACGCAGCAGGCTGCGAGCGAAATCTAAGCCGCGCTCCTCCAGGTACTGCGGCTGCACCTGGTCGGGCCTGCGGGCCTGGCTTAACCACCCAAGGTTCCAGTCTCACAACCAAAGGGACCCGCCACCCCATATTCTGGGGAGTGCGTAGACAGAATGAGAAGGGGCAGGTTAGACCCCTTTCTCCTCCCTCCCGAAGCACCCTGCGACCTGGTTAAGTGGGTCACCAAGTCATGCCTACCGCCAAACCCGGGAGATTGCGGCGGGGGCAGTTATCTGCGGATGTCTCAAGAACGTGGGGCTATAAAAAGATCCCTGCCCGGGACACTAGTGTTTGGAGAGCGGAAGACTCTATCCAAATAAACATTTGGAATTGGGTGGCTGGTGTTCAGACCCGGAGGTCTGGGGGTTTCTGGGCCGAGAGAGGACAGCAGACGCCAGGAAGAGGTGTAAAATTCCCATTCCTCCCCGCGTTCCTCTCTCCAGTCCCCCCTCCGCGTGCCCTCCCTAGCCGCCCCGTCTGCGTTTCCACTGCCACCTGAAGTGGCTGGAGAGGCCTCTGCGGCGCGCGGGCTGGTGCTTTTCCGTCGTTTCCTCAAACACGCGGACGCCCTCGGCCCCAGCACACAGTCCCCGCGTCCACACTTAGGCCTCGCAGGAGTTGGAGGATCCTCTACACACATTAACTTTGTTCCTAAACACAGGGTGGAAACCGCGGTCAGTTTCCTACGGAAGTGGGCAGAGGCTCTCCTGGCCGCCGGCGGAAGGCGGGAGGGTGCAGCGGGCGCTGCCCCAGGAGACGTCTTAGACGGCGGCAAACTCGCGGTTCAAATGCGCCTCTCCTGTCGGTAACTGGTTTAGTCTAAGCCATTTCATGTAAAACCCAGGAAGAAGAGGAAGCATGCTAAGGACATAAAATTTAAACCGCAATAATGAAAAGATTTCCTAGAATAAAATGCCGATTACAGAACAAAATTGGAGAAACCCAAGCTTGCCGGAGTTTACTTTCCCTTGCGGGGAGCAGGGGTGGTACCTAACGCTTTGGAGCAGGAAAGGAAGCCACAGCCCAGAGGGAGACAGCCATGCAGGGATGGACAGGGCATCTGTGGCACCAGAGGCTATATATTTCTGGTTAACCCAGGAGTGCCTGGGCTGATCCAGAAGAATCATTTAAATGAAACATACCTTTCCTTCCATAAAAAAAAAATCAAGATTTTTGTTGTTTATAGGGAGAGAAAGTCAGTGGAGAAGAGCTGGCCAACATAAGGAACTTCAGAAAGAGAGGGAATCCACCCTAAGCTAGGCTGTGTTTCAGAGACAAATACAACTTTCCTTTTAAACCCTGTCTGCTTACCAGAAATTAAGGTATTCTTGACAGGGATAAGGAATCTGAGATAATTTGTTATCACATGTATTCTTACCCAAGAGATTTGTGTAAATCAGTGATTAAAACAATGCTCAGAGAGATTTTGCTATAATGTAATGGAAGGAACACTGAATTTGGAGTCCCAGGCCCACACTACAGGCCAGCTTTGTCACTTGCCCCTGCGTGACTCTGACTCCTAGCAAGCCATCTGGTCTCTCTGAGCCTCAGTTTCCTCACCTTTAAAGAGGGACCATGGTACCTGGGCCACATGGTAATGACCTGATATGAATGGAATAGCTCATACCTGTGAAGTCTATAACAAACAGATGTAGGGCTCTAGTAATTCTAGACCTGGGTGGTCTCTGCCAGGGGCGCAGTTTCCATAAGCAGAAGTGGGATCTCCAAGAAAGAGTTTTGGAGAGGTGCCTTCCTGCTCAGATGACTTAAGAAGGTCTCCAACCTCCTCCATATCCTTCCGGAGTTCAGGAGCTACAGGAGCAGTATGCAGACACCTGGAAAGAGAGAAAGCTGCAAGTCTGCAGGCCTCCTCCTGGCTCTAACTAATCACCAATATCTACCTGGCCTGGCCCCATAACACTCCCAAACTGTAAGTGGAATTTCTTACAAGTTTCGAAAGTTTAGTAAAACGGGTACCATTGTCACTTGATGGAGAAGGGAGCCTTTAGAAAATCTTTAGAAAATAATTTAACCACCTAAATTGGTAGAAGCCAAAAATATGTAGAATACAGATTTTTAAAATGAGTATCTGTGGACACCCTAAAATCCCACACAAAGTGGGAGTATTTTTCTGGACACAGACTCCGTATCTTCCATCATATTCTAAAAGAGACCCATGATCCCAATACTAGAAGGTACTGGCGAAGAAGGTTATCACTGATCCTGCCTGGATTTTAGGGTTAGTGCCTTTTATTCTTCAGTCTCTGGGTCTTAAAACCTTGTAAGACCTGCTCTTAAAGCAGGTACTCCCTGAGATTCAACATACACAGAATTTCCAGGTGCAGAAAATCAGAGAGGTTCCATGGCTGAATGGCAATAATATTGACTTGTTTGTTGAATGTCCCACAAACCCACTGACCACCACTCCCACTCACAAATGAGACGGTCTTCTTCCTTCTCTTCTGGGTTGATGCTCTTCTCACTTGAAAGCACAGACACACACACACACTGACACACTGAACTCTATGTCGGTGGAGCTCCTTTCAGATACTATCTGGCCTCCTCCCCCCAGTTTCTATTTTATTTAAATAAATTATTTTAATTAAATAATTACTAAAAGCATTGGTTTAGTGAATACATTATATTTACTTATTTTTCATATATTTATTTTTATATTTTATATTTATATTTATTTCATTTTTTCATATATTTACTCATTATATTTACTTCAATATTTACTTATTTTTAAATTATTCCACATAAAATGACAAATGGAGGCAAGAGAAAAAAATACCATGAAATAGAGACCCATCCCCCCAAAGCACTCACTAGTCAATCAGAAAGAAATTCTTAGAAAGTAGAAACAACTGCAAACGGCCCTACCCCAACCCAATCAAAACATCCCATCAGGAAAAGAGCGACTTGTTTCTTTTTTCTATTGGAAATGAGTGGTAAACTGAGTTCGGCTGGGCGGTGTTTTCTTAGCTGACTCTGGGCTACAATCAAGCCATTTTCGGACACATTCCCATGTAGGTACCAGGGGTGCTCTGGAGGAAGCTGTCGACGCCTGTTCAGCTAATTTAGGTTTGCTTTGTCTAATTACTGTGGAGCTTAGGGAAAAGGAGCCGGCTCAGGGCAGTAAACTGACACTCACTCTCCGTGTGTGGTATCCAGGCAGGGTTTGATGGAAAAAGCCTGCTTCCACTCAACTTCAGGTCACTGTCTGGGGCCTGCCCCGGCCCAGCCCCCTCTCACCTCCCCCTCCCAACCCCGCCCTCTCCTCTGTGCCTACAGACCCTCAGCTCGCTAGGCCAGGAGCAGTCCCTGGAGCACTGGGGACACGGAAAGCCACTGCCAGCCTCAAGGAGCCTGCCTCCGCTCTGTTCCGCCAAAGCTCTCTGCTTCTTGCCTCGCTCCAGACCCCTGCACAAACTTCCTTTCTCTGACTGCCCCATCTCCCTAGCACACACCCTGTGCCCTGGTCCCTTCAGGGGAGACGCAGCAGTGCGCCCAGCTCTGCCTCCCATTTGGTCCGCTGGTCTGCCGCACCTCCGCTCCGGCCTCCCTCGCCCTTGTGCGGCCCCGCCAGTCCCGGCCTCGCGCTCTCCTCCCTCTCCCAGCCCCTAGCCCTGCGCAGACGACATTTCCCCGCACGTGTAATCCAATCACGAACCGTGGGTCTCATTGGAAATGATTTCTCCCCGGGCACATCTCTCTCGGAGCCTGACTCGTGCTCAGAGAGGAAGTGGCCACAACTGGGGTGACGCGTTCTCGGACAGAAGTTAGCTTAGAGATGGTACATTTTTTGGTGGGCAATGTTGAGGCTGGGGGTGTAAGCCTAGTGACGGTTGCACAGTCCTTCCGGACTGAATGTAAATACGGTTATCTTGCTTATCTCAGGGTCAGCCTTCTGTTTGCATTATTTTTTCCTACAAAACACTAAGTGGAAAATGAAAAGTGGAAGCAAATGCAAACTTGAGTCCTGTCTGACCCAGGTTTCCAGAGCCTGTAAAACGTAGCCTAGGTTTCTTGTCCAAACCCCTGTGCTCAAAGTTCGCAAACGTCCGTGAACGTCTGGGGACCCGCAACCCGGCCCCCACACCCGGCGCTCTCCCTCTGCTGACGATTGTAAATCTGCTGGCCCTGCCAGGAAGGGAGCATCGGCGGTTACCTTTGGGCGTCTGGCACCCCGGCGTGCGGCTGAGGGCAGCAACCTCTGAACGAAGTTGACTCGTGGAGTCAACGCGGGCACTGGGGAAGGCGGCTTAGGAGGGTCGGGTGGCGGCACCGGGCGCAGCACCGCGCTGCCTGGGCTGGGCCGGGAGAAGGGGGAGGGGGAGGGGAAGGGAGAGAAGAGGCGGGGGAGGAGGAGAGGCGGAGGTGGGTCTGCTGGGCTGGGGGCCGCTAGTTTCTGGAAAGAGAAGCCCAGGCTGCTGCAAGGGATAAAGAGAAGGAAGACTGCACGAAGTCAGAGGTGGTCGAGGGGTGGGGGTCCTCCTTAGCAAAACGAGAGTTAGTCTGCGGTATGCCTCTATTTGAAAGAGGCTGGGTGGGGGAAAGGGAAAGAGGCCGAGAGAGAATTAAAAGGCCGAGGGGACCCTTCGAGCAAGGACCACGATAAGAGAGGGCCCCGGCCGCCAGGTTGGGGGGGAGGAGTGAGCGTGGCGGCCGAGCGCGCCCTCCCCGCGGCAGCGCGGCGCGAGGAGGGGGCAGGGGGAGGGGGGAAGGGAGGGGGGAGGGGAAGGGAGGGAGCGGGGAGGGCGGCCGGGGGAGGGCGAGGGAGGGAGGAAGTCCGAGAGACAGAGCGAGGAACGCTCCTGAAGGGAGACGTCGGGCTCGTCCCCGGGGTCCGGGCCGTGGTCCCAGCTCGCGGGCGCAGTTGTCCGGCGTCCGGCCGCCTCGGCTCCACGGCCTGGGAGGGGAGGCCGTTGCGCAAGGCAGGGGCCCGAGGCTCGGGCAGTGATGCGCCGGGCGTTGCCTCCGGCCCGCCGCCGCCGCCAGAAGCCGCAGAGGAGCTGAGGGAGGCGACGCCGAAGCGCTGGCCCGGAGTGGCCACGGCTGCAGCCCCGGCGGCGGGCTAGGGCGCTTGCCCGGCTTCTGGGCCGCCCCCGCTCCGGCGCCTCCGCTCCCGGCCCGGGGTCCGCCCCCGCGGCCCGGCCTCGCTCGTAGGTCCCAGATGACCTCCGAGGGCGGGCCGCCGCCGCCCCCGCCGCGCCCGCCGCCGGCCCCGCTCCGCCGCGCGTGCAGCCCGGCCCCCGGCGCGCTCCAGGCCGCCCTGATGAGCCCGCCGCCCGCAGCTGCCGCCGCCCTGGAGCCCGCCTCGTCGTCGGCGTCCTCCGCCTCCTGCGCCTCGTCCTCGTCCTCCTCCAACTCGGCCAGCGCCCCCTCGGCCGCCTGCAAGAGCGCGGGCACTGGCGGCGGCGCGGGCGCGGGAAGCGGGGCCACCAAGAAGGCGAGCTCGGGGCTGCGGCGGCCCGAGAAGCCGCCCTACTCGTACATCGCGCTCATCGTCATGGCCATCCAGAGCTCGCCCAGCAAGCGCCTGACGCTCAGCGAGATCTACCAGTTCCTGCAGGCGCGCTTCCCCTTCTTCCGCGGCGCCTACCAGGGCTGGAAGAACTCCGTGCGCCACAACCTCTCGCTCAACGAGTGCTTCATCAAGCTGCCCAAGGGGCTCGGGCGGCCCGGCAAGGGCCACTACTGGACCATCGACCCGGCCAGCGAGTTCATGTTCGAGGAGGGCTCGTTCCGCCGCCGGCCGCGCGGCTTCAGGCGGAAGTGCCAGGCGCTCAAGCCCGTGTACCACCGCGTGGTGAGCGGCTTGGGCTTCGGGGCCTCCCTGCTGCCCCAGGGCTTCGACTTCCAGGCGCCCCCGTCGGCGCCGCTCGGCTGCCACGGCCAGGGCGGCTACGGCGGCCTCGACATGATGCCCGCGGGCTATGACGCCGGCGCGGGCGCCCCGAGCCACGCTCACACGCACCACCACCACCACCACCACGTCCCGCACATGTCGCCCAACCCGGGCTCCACCTACATGGCCAGCTGCCCCGTGCCCGCAGGGCCCGGAGGCGTCGGTGCGGCCGGCGGTGGTGGCGGCGGGGACTACGGGCCAGACAGCAGCAGCAGCCCAGTGCCCTCGTCCCCAGCTATGGGGAGCGCCATCGAGTGCCACTCGCCCTACACGAGCCCTGCGGCGCACTGGAGCTCGCCCGGCGCCTCGCCTTACCTCAAGCAGCCACCCGCCCTGACGCCGAGCAGCAACCCGGCGGCCTCCGCAGGCCTGCACTCCAGCATGTCCTCCTACTCGCTGGAGCAGAGCTACTTGCACCAGAGCGCTCGCGAAGAACTCTCAGGTAACACGGCGCGCCCAGGAGCGGCCCGCTGGGGGCGTCCCGGCGGGCTCCAGACCCCGCGCCTACTGCCAGTCCCACCCGGGCGCGGCAGCCTGGGGTCCCAGGGCACTGGGAGAAACTGATGCCGTTGAGGGGAGCTGACAGCTTATTCACGGGGCGGGGATAGGGGTCTTACTGTCCTCCAGAGTACTTCGGGTAAGGAGCCTGGCCTCCAGAATTGCCCGGCTGCTAGGAGGATGGAGCAAAGTCACCTGCCTTTCTGGGGTGGATGGACTAAGGACTGCAGGTCTCCCATTTCGAGCCTCACTTAGCTTTGACAGAAGGTATGTGGCCTTTGGGGACCTTAGCCAAGGAGCCATGTCTAGTTTCTTTCCTCCTTTTTAAAAAAGTTTGTTTGCTGTACTTTTGTCCAAAAGTAAATGTCAGAAGGGAGACGTTCTGTATGCTGCGGGGTTAGTGGAGCGTTTTAGCTGGGCAGATGTTGTGAGGAGGGAAAGGGAAGGGCCAAGCAGAGTGAGGTCCGGGGATCTTTCACCACAGGGACATACTGTGGGTGGAGAGGGATACCCGGTTGTGGAGGAATCTCCTCCCCCTCTCTGCCGCCGCAGTGATGATACCCCACTCTGTCCTAGGCAGCAGGACATGAGGGCCCTGATGTGACTCCTCTGGGAAATGTGCCTGCCCCTTGGGTGCCACTTGTTCTATGGCTGGTTTAAATTGTGTTGTGGCAGATTATGAAAATTTATTGACTTGCTAGAGGTGGTGAAAGGTGGTAAGGTGATTGTGGGGGTGGAGAAAGGAATTTGAATATCTGGCTGGCTTTATCTGGAGAATGGAGATGCACCTTACCTTGACCCCTCCGAAGCACCCAGGCTAGCCTGCCAGTCAGAGGCAAGGGCCTCAAATGCTCTGTTACACTTCACACTCACCTCCCATAGCAATCAGAAAATGGTTTGAAGGATGATGCATATTTTCTATATAATGTTCGTGAACTGGCGTGCAAGAGGAGCATGGGGAGAAAGGAAGCCCAGAAATGTGCAAAAGATGTTGGTTCCCTGGACGGTGAAATTTCCCAAATAGGCCTTTTAAATGTGGGTCTCAGAGGTTAACTAAACAAAGACAGTCTGGGCAGGACCACACTGGAGAGGATTTTAGCCTGACTTAACCCACAGAGAACGAAGTCTTGTTCAATTTTATGGGAATTTCTCCAAGGAACCAATACAGACGCCCTCCCTCTTATTTTTGTATCCCCTTGGGCTGGCTTGTCAATCACACACACCCGAAGGCCCCATGGCCCCACTAGCCTCCTCCCTTCTCGCAGCCCTCTCCAGACAGGCCCTTCTCAACTTGAACCTAGACTCACAGCGTGGCGAAACAGTACTTTAAGAAGAAAAAACGCAGGAAAGAGACTCCCTGACCTTTTTTATCAAGGCCACCCTCGCCCCACCCCACACACTAAGTGCACAGCACAAAGTCCCCAGAAATTCGGAGATCTGGAAACACGACTCTGCCTGGGAGAGGATGAAAGCTCGGCGCCTGCCCACTGGCCTGCTGCGGCTGGCCTTTCCCGAGCCTAGCACGGACTCCGGCCAACCTCCGACGCTCGGGCGGCTATGGCTGTGCCCCTTCCTTCCTCGCCCTCATGCTCCCTACCCTCTCGAATGCCCCCGCCCCCTTCACTCACACTCTCACACACACACACACACACACACACGCCCCTGTTGGCATCTCTCCGCCGGAGGCGGGGGCTCCCGGGAGCCGGCTGAGTGCGCAGAGGCCCTTTGGGGCCTGGCTGGGCCTGACGAGGCTCAGGGAGGCCGCAGGGCGAGGCTGTGCCTGAGGACGTCCCCCAGCGCTCGCACTCACACCCCGCAGCGCCTCCACCCCAGCACTCCCGCCGCGCCGCCCCTCCCACTCCCGTGCGGTCGGATGCGTGCCAGGCGGGACCTGAGCTCTCCGTTAGGCCCTGGGAGCGGTTCAGAAAGGAGCGCGAGCTCTCAACGTCCCGCCCAGCACATCAAAGCGCCCACGCGTCCTTCCGTGTGCAGGTGTGAGCGCTGGCTCTCTGCTGCTGAGACCTGCTACTTCGTGATGGGGAATTGGCAGCAGGACGTGCTTTAAGGCGATGAGCGAGCGCACCTGTGTGCAGAGTGGCCCGCACCCACCGTGCGCGTGAGCCAGTTGCTGCTTTATTAGAGCAGCGCACGCTGGGTTAGGTGTCAGCGGGTAATAAACGGAGGCTGAGTCACTGGCCACTGAGTAGCCTTGTCATTCCCTAAATGTTGGGAACAGAACTGGCCAAGGCAACGGGAGCAGGGCCCGAGGCCCTCTGGCCCCGCCGACGGGTACAACTTTCTTGCACTGAAAAACCGAATCTGGCCCAGCACGAATATGCGTTTTATGATCCCCGCACCGCTGGTGGGACTAGAAAAGACCTAGGCGAACTGGCTTAACCCAGCCTGTAGCAGAGAGGGGCCTGGGTTAGGGGATATGCATGAGCCCAACGGGTCGCTCCAGGGCCACTGCTCCTGTGGACGAGGAGGCCCCAGAAAGCAAAAGCGGGTGGTAGGTTGCCGCGCAACAGCCCTGCTCAGGCCCCGGGCGGAGGGGCCGCCGGAGGAAGTGGGCGACAGGCCTTCTCTGTGCTCCCGCAGCCTGGGGCTCTCTCAGGGACTCCCGTGCTGCCAGATAGCTTGGACTGAAAGGCATTTCTCCGCACCCTGAAGTCCTGGCTTCTCTAGAGGAAGCCTGAGACGTTGGAGACCTAACAAGATGCCTGCAGAAGGAAGAAAGAGGTGTGCTTTTATTTCCTGTCCCTTTCTCTCGTGATGAGGTTGTTTCTACGACCCCATTTGGGCACAGGTAACGTCCCTCTGCACCTGTTACTCAAACCAGGCTAGTTGGAAAATAAGGCTCAAAACAAGCCGTGAAGGTGGCAGTGGTGTTTCTGGGGCAGGGTGCTCCGTCCTCCCTGCAGTGGGAGCTCAGGGCTGTACAGGCCAGGAGGTCTGCGCTGAGGAGCCCTGGGCCAGAGTCTGGGGGCAGTTATTCCTGCTGCCACTGCTCATCCTGAGATTAAAGTACTGGCCCCAGCCGCAGAGAGCAGTATTTGAATTCGGGGACATAAGCACCCCCCTCGTGGGGAGCTTGCTCTGTGTCTGTGTGTGCACCGCATCGACTAGAGACAAAGCGTGATGAGTCCCAGTTGCCCGATGACCTCGGTTGGAAACTTTGAGACATTTGCTGGAGCTGGGTTTTGTCAACCAGGTTGACAGTGATGCCAAAAGACGCGCCAGCACCTTTTGCCCGGAGTCAAGATCGGTCTCAATGAATGGCAATTTTAAAAATGATATACCCAGTCATCGGCTGGACGACTTTATTTCTGAAAAGCCTTTTCTTTCTTCTTTCAGTGGGACTGCCCCGTCACCAGCATTGCTCTGCTCCAGTGTGTGACAGGAAAGACTTCGTCCTCAATTTCAACGGCATTTCTTCTTTCCACCCCTCGGCTGGCGGGTCGTACTATCACCATCACCACCAGAGTGTCTGTCAGGATATTAAGCCCTGTGTCATGTGAATGGAGGCCCTGCCAGGCAGCCTCCACTGTCCTGTCCTGCCCTGTCCTTAGTGGGGGCAGGTAGGAGCTGGGACAGACTCACATAACGTGCATGTGGACAGCAGTAAGTAGCACACCCGCCACTTAGCCAGAATGCCCAGGAGAGCCTGTTCACCGTCTTGCTGACCGCTGGCAGAGGGACAGCCCTTGGCAAGGTAATGCCCCAAATCTGAACACCTGCAGGCTCCCAGATGAGGGCGAGAATGAACTGAGATGGTAGAAAGTTTCCATGTGTAAAACATGAACATGCAACTCTGGGATCTTCCTTGCCTTCAGTAATCAGGGTCTCAAAAAAGTAGACAAGTTGTTGGTGTGTGTGTGTTTGTCTATAAAAACTTGTGTGCTTTTCAAAAAGGCAGTGCTAAGCACAAGATTTCAAAAAAGCCTCATAGTGTCGCCTGGCTAAGTAGGAGACTTCTGTTTCCCCCTGAACGCTACGTTTGGAGACAGGTGCCAAAGAACATTACTAAGAAAATATTTAGAAACAATGTGTCTAGTTTAAGAAAGCAGTTTTCAGTATTGTGACAATACAACATTTTTACACGGTTGTTTTCTACCACCATATTTTAAAGATATTTTTATGATCTTTGTGTATACTCACACTTGGCTTATATTTTAAAAGGAGGATATATTTGCACTTCTGTATACTTTTACAGTTTGCCAAAATATTTTGATGTAAAATTTTTTCAATAAAATGTATATAACAAATAGTTGTTTTAGGGACTGATTTCCCTTGGAGGAACCGGTGGCTGTGCTGGGCCGCACCAGACAGCGGTGCAACTCTACACCACCGCCCACCCACCCCCGTGCGTGATGGCGCGGTGTGGGGTCTGCCTGCGCCTGCCGAGCAACACAGGGCAGGTTCTGACTGTGGGTCTTCTCAGGAGAGAAAAAGAAGGGACGTTTTCTGTTATTTCTTTCTTTTACTTCACCATAGCTTTTTCGGGCTAAACAAAAACCAGAAGGTGAAACTAACTTAAAAGAAAACCAGGCAAAATAATGAAAGGCAAGGGTTTGATTTGAGGAAACCAGGTTTTGGTGCCCCTTTTGTTTTCTTTCCTGTGTCCAGGGAGAGCTTTGCCCTCTGCCCCTTCCTTTTCCCCACACTGGTGGGAGGCAGACATGGGCACAGTAGGAAGCCCCACCACAGCTCCCTGCCTTGGCTTAGCAGCTTGGGGAAGATCAGGCGCCCAGGGAATGAGTCCGAGTCCGGAGCTTCCAGACTGCCCTCCGAAGTTTGGCTGTGGGTGGGGAAAGGTCTGAAGAGGTGGGGGGCTGCGGAATATAGTGAGCAGTCTCCGAGCCTGGGGCTTCGAGACTTCCTTTTAGAATTTAAGACAGAAGCCGGCCCCCCCCCCCCCCACCTCGGCGCTGCTTTCCGAGGCTGCTCACCTCCGACTCAGAGCCTGCTGGCCTGCCTGGCAGCTGTGCCGCCAACCTCCTTCCTCCCTGGTCTCCGCACTCCTTCCTGGTGACAAGGGATTTAACGGTTTTCCCTCAAGGATCCCTCAGCCCTTTTCTTGCTAGGTTTCCCAGGTGCGAGTGTTACAGGCAGAGCTGGCGAGGCTCTGCGTTAGAGAGAGACAACGTAGGCCAAGCAGGCGGTAGGGCTCTTTGTTTCCTACCAGCCCACCTTCTGTCTGGCCAGCCCTCCAGACTCACCGGGGTGGCACCGTGTCACCCACCACCGGTCTGAGCAGGGACAATTACGCTGTGGTGGTTCTCCTCTCCAGCTCAGGGCTGCAGCTTTGTATTTTTATTTATTTTTTTTTTTTTTTGCGATTTCTTTCCTGAATGAAAAATTCTCCTTTGTCTCTCATTCCCTAAAAGGTCTTTCCGGCGATCAATCACCAGGCCCTCAATCCTGCTCAGGGGTTACCTGCCATCCCTGCAGGTTTTGTATTCGGAGCGAATTTCAGTGCAAAGACCGTCTCATAAGTAAAATATCGTGTTTCAAAAAGTCTTAACCATGTTCCTAATCATTCCTTAGGCTTCCTTCCTATATTTTCCAAAATTAAGCGGTGATTAAACATTTTTTTGTCTCTCCATTATCGTATTTACAGTTAAATAGGGCCTTTTTTTTCTTTTGTAGTGAGCTACTCTGAGGCCTGCTATAAATTATGAAGTCAGTTTCAGAGTTTGCTCCGACCACAGTGCTGTGTTTACATTCCTTCCGAGGCAGCCGGCATGGTCATAATTTATATCCTGAACACTTGAACGTAACTTGTTTATACAGAGAATGACAGGACCGCAAAGACGAAAACTCTGTGTCTGTCCGGCTGGTCGCGTTGGGAGGCCCGGCGCGCCCCCTGGCGGCCGGAGCAGACCGGCGCGCGGTCGCGCTTCTTTCCAGCTGGGCGAGAGCTTCGCCGCCGAGTACCGCGCTTGGTGCTGCTCTCCCAAAAGGAGCATCTGTAAGTGTCTCACTTTCAGGAATTGTACCTTCCAGTTTCAGAAAATATTTTTGCTTTTTTCTGTTTTACTTTTTCCATCTCATGTCTCGTCCTAAAACCAGATCAAGATTCAGTAACAACAGGCCTGACCATACTTAGTAGGTGTTAAAATCCTGACTTGCTGCTTTTATTTCAAGATTTCTCCCCAAATAAGGGAGAATTTGTTTTGTTTCCCTTTGAGTCAAAATTGCTTCTCTCCTAACTGCTCCTCCCTCAAAGACACTTAGGTACACAGACACATTTACTTTTACTTCTCTCTCTCTCTTTTTTTTTTTTTTTTTTTTGAGGAGCAGGAAGTGCTTAGCTTTAACTGTTGCCCAAACGTTAGCGATTCATTCTAAAACAAGTGTTGCAGTGCCTTTACAGGTGAAAATAAAGGAACTGATCCAACTGGGGGTCAATGCCTCAACTAATTTTTTTTTTTTTTTTTTGTCAAATGTATTTTGAGCTTAGAGTTTCTGCTCATTGGCAGAATAAAGTGACATTCGATTGTTTGTGTAAAAATTACTGTTTTTTGTTCATGTGTTTAGTTAGGGCTATATAAATAAAGAAGGAAGAAACCAGGTAAATACTGTGCATGGACCAAGTGCTGGCACTGTGATTATCTTATTACACTTGATGCAGTTCTCTTATTTAATCCATTCAGTATCTCTATGATCTGAGGATTTTTATTTTATTTATAGGTCGTGGCTTTCAGGGATTTGACTAATGTTTTCTGATGTCAGCTCATTTCCTGCCTTCCCTCTGCTTTGCCTATGAGAACTCTGCACCCAATAATGCAGGCATAGGAGAGGTGCCGCTATAAAGCAGCAGTTCTCAAACTTGAGTGCACATCAGAATCATCTGGAGGGCTTGTTAAACAGGCTGTGGGTCCACCCCCAGTTTCTGATGCAATGAGTCTAGGGCTGGGCTCAAGAATTTGCATTCCTAATAAATTCCCAGGTAATGATGTTGGTCCCGGGACCACAGTTTGAAAACCATAGCTCTAGAAAGGCAGTTTGAATTACACATATTTTTATAGGTTCCGATGGGTAGGTATTAAGGCTAGCCCACCAATTAAGTAAGCAAAGATCTAAAAAAGTTTTTGAAATAGTTGGTCTATCCAAGTGCCTCTGTGATTGATTACTGTCCCCTGGAAAAATGCAAGGCCTAACTTTGAGTTTATGCCAGAAAGTAGGACCTCCCATTTTTATTCAAAGTAAGGAGGCTTCTTGTTTTATTGTAATAAACATTTCAAAGAACAGCCAGGTGAAATCACTAAAGTCTGCCTGCCTCAGTAGAACAGTAAGTCTGGTACTTGCACACAGCAGCTACATCAGAATGCTCCAAACAGAAGGAGGTGGCCATGTGAGCAGGCAGGAAAAGAAATTCCCTTATTGGTTATAAGGCTTTTGAGGGTGAGACAGAGAGAGGACAAAGAAAGGGGGCTGCAGTCTCAGAGTACAGCAATGGTGATCCCAGGTAGAACCCGGGTTGGGCAGGCAGAGAGACTGAAGTAGGGAGAGACAGAGACAGAGAGAGAGAAACATTAGAGAGAGAGAAAGGAAGAAAGGGAGGGAGAGGGAAAGAGAGGGAGAGGAGGAGGGAGAAGGGAGGGAGGGAAGTAGAGAGAGAGAGGAAAGAACATGGGAGAGAGTCAGAGAGAGAGAAAGAGGAAGAGGGAGGGAAAGAAAGAAGAGAAAGGGAGGAAGAGGAAAAGAGAGGGAAAAAGGAGAGAAAAGGTCTAGAAAAGAGGGGCCTAAAAATATTTCCTTCCCTTCTGTCCCAGGGAGCAGGAGCCCCGGATGCCGGATTCCTGTCCCATTATCTCTCCGGGTCTCGGTGCCAGTGCTTTGGCTGGAAGGCCCAGGGACTTCTGTTTTACTTGGCTTCTGCCTGAGTCTTGGGGAAGTGAATTCTCTAGTTGTACATGCTCAAACTTTCTGAACTACTGAAGCAACTTCTAGAGAATTTAGGGAAAATAATCTAGACTTACAATTTAAAAAGTGGAAGTCTGATTTCTGGGAAAAATCTTCAGGCTCCTAGGATTGGCCACTGTACAGCATTCAATGGAATTAGTGGCTCCTTCTTGAAAGAACAACCATCTTTGTAGATTCCTATATACCTAATTACTGTACATCATGGTGATTAATTCAAAACAGGCACCAGACTTATTTAGAATGGAAATATATTGTAATATATTTTATCAGAGCGGAAATACATTTTACCAAACCTGCCTCTATGAAACACTATCTTAGCAAGGAAAACACCACAGATATAGACACTGGGCCAGGGAGGGCCACAGCACACAGACGTCAAGGTCATTGGGGAATAAATGAAAGTCCTGGAAGTTCTTTCAGAGTTCAGAGTGCACCAAGTCTACGGCAATCCAACTGATAAATATTCAGCTCTTCGTTTCCTGGGGGACAAGTGTGATACGGAGCCCTGGCCACCCCACGCTGGATCCCAGTGCTCTTGGCATAAATGTATTGATGAGAGCATGGAGAGGAGTCCTGAGGAGCAGTGGAGGCCGCCCACAGCAGCTCTCCCTCCGGAGGGCCCTCCTCAGCCTGGGAACAGCCCCAAGAGCCACTCACGTCACACCCGGGGAGCCTCGGCCATAGCTGGCGCCTGCCAGGCAGCGCTGGGCCACACCTCCTCCCAGAGCTGGTGGGGCACCTCTACCACCTAGAACCTCAAATGGCTCTGAACTGGGTTAAGTTTGGACCTGGATGTTGAAGAGGAGGGACCTGCTTTCTTGTGCCCCTCAGCAGGTCCACTGGGCACTAAGCCTGCAGGAAGCTTAGACTGTGTGGACCCAGCGGCCAGAGCACAGGCCCGCCGTGTGCTCACACGCCAGCGCCGCTGTTCTTCAAGCAGGAGGAACGGCTGGACCTGCTGTGAGAGCAGAATTGCTGTGGTGGGTTGAGACGTAGGGAACCAGGCCAGGATTTGGAGTCTGAACAGGGATTCCAAAGACATCAAGTCAGCTAATAGACTCACTCTGGGGCTTCCGTCTCCTAGACCTTGCGTTTGCCTGCACAGCACTGGCTCCCAGCCGAACTGAAAGTCAGTAACCTGGGGAGCTTTGGAAAAATACCCTGAGTCAGTCCTCTGGCAGGGGTCTGGGCTCAATGTTCTTTGAAAGTTCCCTAGATATGGCCAAAAGGTGAATGAAAAAGGCTCAGCATCTCTAATCATCAGTAAAATGTAAATTAAACCACAACGAGATATCAGCTCAGCCAATTAGGATGGTTGTTACCAAAAAGACAAAAAATAACAGATCTTGGCGAGGATGTGGAGAGAAGGGAACCCAGTGCACTGTTGGGGGGTGTAAATTGGCACAGCCATTATGGAAGACAGAAGGGAGGTTCCTCAAAAACCTGAAGATAGAACCACTATATGACCCAGCAATCCTGCTAATGGGTATTTATCCAAAAGAAAGGAGATCAGTATGTGGAAGAGACATCTGCAGTCCCATGTTTGTTGCAGCACTGCTCATGATAGCCAAGACATGCAATCAACCCAAGTGTCCATCAGTGGATGAGTGGATAAAAAAATTGTGGTAATACACACATGTGAATACTATTCAGCCTTTAAAAAGAAGGAAATTGGTCATTCAAGACAACATGGATGGAACTGGAGGGCATAATGTTAAGTGAAATAAGCCAGGAACAGAAAGACAAATACTGTGTGATCTCACATGTGAATAGGCAGCAACACCTGGGAGGGACACAGAGAAGGAAAAATAAGGGAGCACTAAGGTGGGGTCACCTGAGTGAGGCTGTGGGGACCCAAGGTCACTGTGACATGTCCTTCTGCACCTCGGACATCTGGACAATGAGTCCAGCCACCCAGCCTCACCTGTCAGTGCACTCACTGTGCACTGCCCTTCACACTAACACACAGCTGTCTAGCAGTGGGGCCATGCTGCAGGTCCCACCCAAAGGACTGGGAGAGCAGAGCCAAGGAAGCAGGAGATGTGAAGCCACAGCTTCGAGAAAACATATGCATGCACACATACACACACAAACACACTCACACAGACGTTCACATGCAGACAGAGACAAAGACACCCAACACACACAAAGACTTGGAGACACACAAAAACATGCACACATGAACAGATACATAGACACACATACACATAGAAACACACAGAGACGAACACACCCACATAGACATACATAGACACACACAAACATGCAGACACACACGAACGCACAGAGACCCATACACACAAACACACACAGACATACACCTAGACATGCAGACACACAGATACAGAGACACAGACACACACTCACATGCACACCATCTCCTATTCAGTTGTGGGTGTAGCTCCAAGCATCAAAGGCTGATGTCCTATCACACCTACCACCTTTCCAAACCTCCAAATCCACACTTCGGTTTCATCACCACCTTATGAAACTTTCTTTTTTTCCTAATGGCAGGACTTTCCCCTGCTGTAATCCCAGAAGTAGAAAAAACTGCCTCTTTTAAATTAAAATGTTGCTTTTGTTCTCAAAGGCCAAGCCAGGCCCCTGGCCAAGGACAAGGCCCCCAGCTGGAATCCCAAGGCAGTACTGGAGACAGAGCTTCCTCCTGTGCCCTGAGAGGAGGCGGCTACCTGTTGGCACGGAGTGGAGCGGGCCTGGCAGCCTGTGAGACGGCTGGGGCCGGCTCCCACCCCGCCTCTGAGCACGCGGAGTGCCCTTGCGGTGATAAGAGCAGAGTCTGGTGCGCAAAGGCAGCCCCTCTTCCTTTCGGATGACCTGTTCTTTCCAAGCAGGCCCAAGGCCCAAAAAGAACCGGACAAGTGACCAGGCTGGGAGCTCTCAGTCTGGACGTGAACCTCAGCCAAGGAACACCTGTGCCGCGGTGTGCTCACGAACGAGGCTGCTCCGGCCTCAGGTCTCGCGGCTGCGGCCGGCCTGCAGGTCAGTGGAGCCCACAGACAGCCCACTCAGGCTGGGGGCCCGTTCCGCATTGGGCCTGGGAAACAGCTCATGGGGAAAGCTCCTGCCCTACAGAAAGCGTCCCAGCCCTCAGTCCTGCGAGTCCCTTCCAGACAGCAGCCTGTTCCCTGACATCCTGGCCCTGCTGCTGACAGCAGGACCTAAGTAAGCTCTGTGCCTCCGTTTCCTGAATGGGGCGAGGGTGTTATTGATGGGACGATCAACTGGCCTACAAAGCAGGTAGTCCCTGTCCCGATGTTGCAGATTGCAGCGCAGTTCCCACACACGGTTTTCCACAGTCATAGAAGCCTGGGATGGTGACGTTGAAGCGGGCCTCTCCCCTCGTCCTGGGGAAGTCCTAGACAGAGGCAGGAAATGTGCAGCGTCACCCGTGTGCACAGAGGAGGACCAAGGCATGGAAAACTGCAAACTTATTGTGACGTTTTCCAGGACTGGCGCAACAAAGCGCCACACATCGTGTGGTCCGCACAACGGAAATCTATGGCCTCAGTCCTGGAGCTGGGAGCCCTGGATCACAGTGCTGCCAGGCTGGCTCCTTCCGAGGCCTCTCTCCGTGGCTGGTAGACGGCATGTGTGTTTTCTCTCTGTGCCTCACACGGTCCTCCTTTGTGCGTGTCTGTATCCTCATCTCCCCTTTTTAGGGGGCCCAGTCATATTGGATTAGAGCCCACCCTAATGACTTTATTTTAACTTGATTACCTCTGTAAACAGCTTATCTCCAAATATGGTCACTGGGAGTCAGGACTCCAGCATAGCTTTCTTTAGGGGAGGGGGTGAGGGGACACAATCCAACACATAGCATTATGAGCCAAGCTCCCCGCTGGACAGAAATACACTCGATCTCTATAGTTCTCAGCCCACAGCCTTCTGCAGTGCCTAGATGACTCCAGGTTAAACAAGCTCTCTGGGGAGTACCAGTGTGGGCCAGACCATTGAGGCACAGCCCTCTCACCGTCTCTCCCATGAGCACCAAGTGGTCAGAAGCTAGAATTTATTGCCTGCAGAGAAAACACTCTAGAGCCAGTGTGCACAGCAGCTCCGGCCCCAGTCTGACTGCATACTTTGGGGGAGGGCAACACCTATAGTTATAGTCCCCAGGAGAATCTGTATTGTTCCTGAGACTACATCAGAACTAGTCCCTGCATCAAGGATCACACGTCCCTGAAGACAGCGAAGAGCAGGGCAAAGATTGTTTCCCCCTTTTCGAAGTGGGGAAGAGCTAGTGCTATTGCACAGCATGGGAAACACCGAGTGTTCCTAAAAGCAGCCCTCTGCTAACTGTCTGCATGCCGGATCTCCGTCAGCCTTAGGAGGTGGCCACCGCTAACCCACTTCCTGGAGGAGCAAGCTCATTCACAGGCCCACAGCTGGTAACTGGGATTGCTGAAACCCCAACTTGAATCCACTGGACTCCACACATTGGAAATCAGGCAGGTCCAGGAAAGGAGGGGGTGGCAGCCACTGCAGAGGAGGCTTCCTAGAAGGATCTGAGTGCCCCAAGAGCTGGGCAGCTGCCGTGTTCACCCCGGCAAGTCATTAGATACACTTGGCACGTGTCTCCACATGCCACGGCATTTGTCCATGAAGCTCACACACGGCCTAAGACACAGCGCACAGCAGAGGGGACAGCATCCACCATCATCTCTCACAAACAGAATAGACCCCAACCACCAGGGCACCCGAGGAAGCCAGGCAAAGGCAGCATGCATGGCCTCCAGGACTCTAGCTCTTTCTCCTAAGGTCCCAGGTGAGAACCAGCTCTCTGAGAGCCCCAGGCTGTGCCTCCATCAGGTTAGCCCCAGTGGGAGCCAGGCGTGTCCAGGGCACAGGCTGGGTCTGCCCTAGAGAAGCCAAGCAGGAATCCCCTGGCAGAGATCTGGCCTGGTGGAAGGGGACTTGGTAGGAAAAGAGACCCCAGGGATGCATGGAGAAGAGGACTGGCCTCTGTATCCAGAATGAGAGGCTGGCCCAGACTCCCTTAAGAAGGACTGGGGCCTCACTGCCGCAGGGGGTGGGGAGTGCTGTTGTCCTATCATCTCTGCGGAACTTAACCATTCCCCACAGGCTTCAGGGGAGACAAGCTCTGCAGGCCCTTGGAGAGGGGATGGAGCAGGCGCTTGCTGGGACTGCAGTGTTCCTGAACTGCCCTCTGATCTCTGCAGCCGGCATTCTCTTGAGCGAGTTCTGATTTCTCCTGCTAGATTCTTTGTTTCTCAGACCGCAGCAGAAGCTGAGTCACTGAGGGGTTTTAATTCGGAAAACAAGATTACAAAAGAAAGAAAGAAACCACAATTCTATTAACAATTTTATGCAGAACGAGGCCAGGGTTACAACGTTCCTTTTCCTTCCCCAAATTCAGTGCTGATATTGGATGGGGCTTTTTGGAATTTCCAAGCAGCCTCTAGTCTCATGAAACGAATGAGAGGTGGCTTCGGGATCGCAGGGCTGGGGAGGGTGGTTTGATTCTATTACTTTTATTTTTGGTACCATCAAAGTCCAGATGAAAATGTTAAATCTGATTAAACATTAGGGACAGGAACAGCCTTTTAAAACTGAATTAGAGTACAGAGATACTCTCTGAAAAACAGGGATGGTCTCTGAGAAATAAACATTAAAACCTGAGACCAGTGAGTGTTCCTGGGTGAAAAAGAACTGGTACAATAAACCGAAATCCTCAAGGTCACTCTAGGTCTTTGTTCTGGACCGTGGAGGAGGTATGAGGAACCCTCAAGGAACTGTGACTTGAAGACCACCCCACGTTCTTGGCTTTGCAGTATTTAAAAGCAGCCCCGAAGCCAAAGCCGAGGGCGGCAGCTCTGTCTTCCTGTCTTCCCTGCCAGTCCTCTGCAAAGCCCAGCTGCCTCTGTCACTGCGTTGTTTGATATTTTCAAATTCCGCCTGAAGCAGATGATGGGGCCACAGGAGGAGAGTCCTTCAGGGTGTCTTGTTTGGTTTGGAAATATTTAAATGTCTGCTGCATTTCCTCCGAGGGGGGAGAAGCCAGGGTCTGTGGGAGAGCCCGGCACTCTGGCCATAGCCCCACAGGGTCCCCAGCTTCTCTGCAGCCACCCCCCTGGGACCGGATCTTTGGTCCTCCGCCCTACCCCCACCCCTGCCTGCCACACTCCCACCCTCAGCACCATGAGAAAGTCAAGAAGAGCCCGGACATTCCCCACCACGTGTCTGCAGTCAAGTGACTCTGCTCGGCACAGATGTAAGCCCATGTAGCGATTGTCCGTGATTACAGAAAGCTTCTCAGCTCCTAGAAGGATTGCCAGAGGCCAGACATATGTTTTCCATAGATTTATTTAAATGCTAGTGGCCACCACAGATGAACATAGCCTCTTAGAATGAAGAGCATGTAATTAAGACATCATCCCTTCTGCTTTGTAATGTATGGAGCAGCAAACGGCTACTGAGATGGATTAAATTTTCCAGCTTCCCTTTGGCACCTGTGCACCCCCCAAGCTGTTGGGACACCTCATGCTTGGGGTTCATGGCACACGGGAGTGTGGACTTGCAGCAAAAGGCCCTCCTTGGGGGTCCTAATGGGGTCAACTTGGGACTGACGGGCCCCCAGAAGCACTGATGTGTGGACTGAGGAGCGAGGAAAAGCAGGACAGGACACTGAGGGGACACAGAGGGGAGGGCTTTGCTTAGTCAAGACGCAGACCGAGCAGGCGCTTGCGGTGAAAGGGCCGTGATCGTGTGAACACACGGCTCCCACCAAAGCCCCTGTGCTGGCCCCAAGCTGCTGGTGCTGTAGGGGAAAAAGTAGAGCGTAGTTTTTGCATGTTGTCAGGAGTTTTCTGAGGCCTGCCCTTGACAGGTTAAAAACCTGAACCCTTTTCACCTTGGACTTCTCCACATGAGGGAAAACCCAGCAATTTTACACGTCTCAGTGCAGACGGTCCACACAAGCTGCGATCAGTCATCCAAGACGTGGATGTGCCCCTCTCTGGCAAGTCAGCGTCTCTGTGTTGAGGTTCCTGCCAGGGGATATCACCTTAAGCTCTGCTGCTCAAATCTTTTTACAAAGCTAAGGTTTAAGAAATAGCATTCATGAAAGGTCACCCCAAGACATGTTGTCCTACCTACTCCAGATCCTGTGGTTAGCTCACCAGTGCACTGGAGAGCTAATATTTGGGACAGAACTTTCAGCACACATGGTTGCACCATCCATGTGGAGCCCAGCATGAGCCTGAGCTGCATTGAGGGACAGTACAGAGAGCAGCTGGGTGCTCACTGTGGGTGTATTGCAGGAAGCTTATTAAGGTCACACTCGTTTTCATCAAGGATATCACTTAGGCACCAGTTTGCTCCTAACTGATGGCCTTCAAATCACGTAAGGGACGGCCACACCTCACTAGTAGTTCTGGCCACAAGACCATTTCTGGACTCAGCCACCCCCCCCCCACATCCATAGAGCTCTTTGGTATGTCCCTCCCCTGCTGGTCCTGCCTCTTCTCTCACCCCCCAACTTCCTCTCTACTGTTAAATATATCTCTGCAGCCTGCTGCAACCTTTCTTTCCTTTTTTCTCTTTATCTTAGAAAGCTTCTATGTCCATTTTCAGTTCCTTTGATTTGATATTTTATGTTTTAAATTCTATTCCATTTTTAATGAATGCATGCACATTGCAGAGATGCAGTGGTTTATATGCACGAACACTGAGTGAAGCTAAACTTCCTGCTCCGTGGCGCCAGCACTCTCTGCATTGCCCCTTGCTCATCCTCCTGAGATAATCTACGGGTATTCAAGCCTATACATGCAAATTAATTTAACTTTTTTACTATAATTTTGATATATACTAAAACTACATAACAATTTCCCCAACTTTCCGGTTAGTTTCCTTTTTCTTCTTACACACTTAATGATAAGGCCTTAGATGGCTTGCTGAAAAGAGCTGTGAATTTTCTTAGACACACACACACACAGACACACGAATCACTTTTTTCGTGTGTGGAAATGGATAACACCTTTTCTGCCTCAGCTGTTACCCAAACAAGATTCCAAATCTAAGAGGGAGGAGAGAGGAAGCCCACTGGGCCCGGAGCCTCCTGCAGTTGAAGGCAGATCATGAAAGCAGCCCCATTTCTGAAAGTGTGGTCGGTCTTTGAATTCGAGCAGAGGACATACAGGGACATGTGCAGCCTGGTGCATTCATCCCCGCCTCGGCCGAGAGACCCGACTGGCACAGAGCAGGGATCTGCCGGCGCCTGCTGTGTGGGGGCAGGAGGATACACCACGGGAGGAAAACTTCAAGTCATTGGTTTTGGAGCTTCAAACACAATCTTGTGGCTTTAGGTTTTCTTACAAGAATCAGAAAAATAAATACACTTTATGTATATGTAGATGCAGAAACCATCGAACTGCATCAGAAAACGGCAGTCTGGGGAGAGTGTGGGAGGGGGCCAGCACCTCCGTGTGCCCAGGGGCAGCGGCCTGAGCACTGAGTCACGGCAGTGCCATCAGGGAGGGGGGCAGAGTCCACGCGCTGCCCTTCTAGACAACGGCAAACAAACCTGCCCGGGTTTAAGGAGAGAAGAGCTCCAGGTCTCTTTGTCTGGGCGGCCAAGTAACCAAGGTACCAGGTAATTCGAATGCTGGGAAGTGGAGACAGGGCTCTGCCGTCTAACCTGGCGGGGCTCGTGTGCTACTACAAGCAGATCATGCCCGTGTGGGAGCTGAGTGGGGCCAGGTGGGGCAAGAGTGAGGAGAACCCAAGCCCTCCCTGTGGCAGCCCATCCATATATACTATCCCTTTAGTCTTTAACTTACTCTTGGCAGACAGGTCTCATGGAATTTAGGAATAAAAAATAAAAGATGACAAAGGAAGTGAAGCTAAGAAAGATGAAGTGGGTCTCCCAGCAGCAGGGCATGCTCCAGGGGAGCAGGGAGGGAAGCGGGCTACGTGCGTTGATTTTGAAAGTGAGTCCACTGCCCCTCAGGGATCTGGAGACAAACAGTTTTTCTGACTTCCAAGTCCCTTTTGAGACCTTTGATGACAAAATCCAAACCTTTCTTGCAAAGTCAAACGATCTCAGAGGGCCAACAGCAGGGCTCGAAACCAGGGCCAATTCTGCTCCCCAGGGCACATTCTGAGTGTTTGGCGAGGGTTTGGGTGTCACACCTGGGCTAGGGGTTGTGGTTTCTCCTCGCATTTAGTAGGTAGAAGCCAAGGATGTCACTAAACATGCTACATTGCACAGGACAGACCTCACAACAAAGAATAATTTGTCCCAAGATATCATACAGCTTAAGCGAAGTTGAAATACTGGTCTATTGGCATAGAGAATTCAAACCATGTAATTATTTCAACACTTTATAAACAATGTTAAAAATCTTTAAGGGGAGCATGCACCCTGTAGCCCCTAATTTGTACCACCAAATTAAATTTTCTGTGTCTCTTGGTGAAAAGTATACTCCTATTAGTGCCTGTCATTGTAGAGATTATTGACCAAATTAGTGTATTTTCAATAGCATCTACCCAAAGAAAAATTCCTTATTTTGCTACAAATTTATGTGACATGATGAAGGTGAAGCCCCTCAGGATAGGGATGCGATCTGCATCACTTAGCAAGAGAAACGATGCGAGACACAGACAACGGGGCACTTCTTGTGCCAGAAGCACACAGACTTTGAAAACACTGAAACCTTAAATGTTTGCAATTGTTTGGGGCTCTTGATGAAACGATGTTCCCAGAGCGCTCTGGGCTTAGGGGTCACAACATCACTTCTCAAGGACAGCTAGTTCATTGTCATTCCCCATCTATCCCAGACACGGACCCTCCTGGAGCTGAGCAAACCCACAGGGGACCCTCGAGGAATGGCCGCACAGTGACAGCTCATCCCCCAGATGAAAAAGGGGGTGTTTGTAGCGGCCGCTTCCCCACCACGGCGCCCCGGGGCACCCTTGCATCTGGCAATGCTGGAAACCACAAATCAAACACAGAATAACTCAACTAGCTAACAAAGAAATGGTCAAGAAAGACTTTGGTAGTCTAATAGTCATTTCGTTTCTCTTATTCTTACTGTTCCATTCCAAAATTTTCACTAACTCTCAAAGTACAGCTTGACTGAGAAGAATATATACAGATTAATCCTCAAACCAATAACTTAAGCTCCTTTAAAGCTATTTTGTCTTCAGTATTAGAAAATATCTTTGAACCAACATTAATTAAAACTTGAAAAAAAAACCCACAAAACACCCCTAATCCCACATTTCCAGGAATTCCAATACCAGACACTAAAGGCACAAGGAGCAGAGAGTCACCTGCAGGCCGGAGCAGGCACAGCCTGTGGAGGGCCCCGCTCAGCCACGGCTGGCTGTGGACACTCAGGGATGTTGATTTTCTAGATATCTAGATTCTTATGCAAGATCCCCTGATTTTTAAATATTGGCTCATATTTTTTAAGCACTGTGCTAGCTGAATAAAACACATCTGCAAGTTAAATGCAAATGATAGGTTACCAGTTAAAAACCTTTGAATATAATTTGTCACCAAACAAGGTGAATAGAAGAAATTGGTGCAAGTCTGTATATTTTACACTTTTAATAATTAGAACATATTTGGAGGAAAATTCTCAATAATATTAATGGGTCTCAGCCTTTGAACATACTGTGTTTCCCCGAAAATTAAGACCTACCCATAAAATAAGCCCTAGCAGGATTTCTAAGCATGTGCGCAACAGAAGCCCTACCCCGAAAATAAGACCCAGTGATGGGCGTGGCCACGCAGCTCATCTGCACAACCCATGCATGTCGTCGCGGAGTGAGAAAGAAGACAAGCAGCTCTTCTCATCTGCCCCATGGTGACAGCTACTATCCCAGAGGTGACCAGAAAAGTGCGGGCAGCCCCACCAACAAGGTCAGCTCCCCCTGTCAGGTCCCGGCCATCCTGTGCGTGCTGCACGCTGAGGCTTTGAGGGGAAAGTCTCCTCGGTGAAGTGAGGAGCGGACACTCTGCTCTAGTTATTGTGTGTGCCCAGGGAGAAGAAGGAAAGCTGTGGCTGCCATTTTACTCAGCACTGTGGGCCTCTGTCACCCCACAAACACCAGGGGATAGATCAAATAATGATTCCTGCAGGAATGACTGCCTATCTGCAGACTCTTGTATTGCAATAAACATGCCATTCAAAGACCATTTGCACATGGAAATTAACGACTACCTCGAAAATAGAATGACAAGAAATCAGCGTGGAAACTTTGTGAAGCCTAGCCTGAAAGAGGTCATGATTTGGGTGAAGAATTCATGGGATAAAATCACTGACAGTGTTGTTACCAATGCACTCCAAGCACATGACATGGATAAGAGCTGCTCATTTAATGAGAGCTCTATTGCTCCACATGAGAGACTGGGGCCAGTGGTTCTAAAGGAAGTAGAGTCGTAAGAAATTCAGGATGGAATTCGGGGTTTGGAGACTTATGATGATGTTCCAGAAGAAAACGACTTAACTATATTTGAATAAATGTAGATTGTTGTACCGTACCTAAGAAAAATAACACATCCCCTGAAAATAAGCCCTACGGTGTCTTCTTGAGGAAAAATAAACATAAGACCCTGCCTTATTTTCATGGAAACACAGTATTAAGAGAATATTGAAATAATAAGGTAACTAAAGAAAAGATGTAGGAGGGAACGGAACAAGATGGCAGTCGAGAAATATCGCCAGACAGAGTGTCTCTGCAAAAAAGACAGTTTCTAGAAGAAATGAGAAGAAATAAGCAAGCAGAAGAGCATACATCGGATGAGGGTCGGAAGGAGGGGTGCTGGAGACTACGGAGACTACGGGAGACTCCACGGGAGGAGGTTGAGGAAGAGAACTGGAAGAAGAGACCTCCCAAGAAGCTTGGAGACCAGCGGCAAGGGTAGGTGAAGCAGATAACTTTCCCCTCTCTTGCATCTTGGACTGCTGGTGGGCTCCCCAGCAGGTGGAGAGACCTCCGACACCAGCCCAGAGACGGCCACCGCCAGTGAACAGTAAGCCTGTAGCGGACAGGGCACCGGGCTCCCAACTCTTTCAGGGCACCTCCCTGTGCACAGACCCAAGCCACGTGGCAGGCGCCATATTGCTTCAATCTCCCCTCCCCCGTCCCTATCCGCGGCTGCCAAGAGAGACAATATAGCCACCAGCCAGAGACACCTGCAGGGAATGGGACTTTCCCTTTGGGGGCCATTAAGCTGAATGAGGGGTACTCAGACTGTAAGCTCCATACCTGCCAGCCCTCCCAGGTGCTGCTGGCCTGGTGATCCCAGGAGAACGGGGCAGATCCTGAGGCTGAGAGACATCGACCCAGCTTGGGCTCCCGTGGGTGAATTGGGACTGGCACTCCTCTCCCTGGTGGGGTCAGGGAGTGAATTCCAGGGCCCAGAGGTCAGACCTGCGGACCAGATCCCATGCACCCAGGTCTCGCATTGCCTGGGCAACAGAGGGGATATTCATGAGCAAGCTTACTAGGGTTTGTGTGCCTTAAAGGGCGGATTGGCATGCTCGAGGGCAACCCTCCTCCCAACGGGGGGCCATGTGCCCAGCTCAGGGGGCGACTGGGCTCAGGGAGCCTCCCAGCCTGCATCGCAGCCAGGGGAGCCCCAGTGGCATGGGGTCTGGCCTTCTGGCAGAGGCCCAGGCGTAGCCGCAGAGTTGAGGAGGGCAGAAAGGAGTGGGGCCGCTCCAGACTACAGGTCTTGGACAGCCACACCCCCACACGCAGACTTTCTGGCTGAGTGGGGCCATTCCAGCCCCTTCCTGACAGCTTTTCCCGGAAGCAGAGAACAGAACTTTGACCCCTGCTAACAGCATTTGTGGTGCCTGAGGACAGGCTTAACCAACCTAGCTCCACCCAGACTGACTCCCAGACCAGCCCTCACTGAGGGGGAGAAAAGGACACATCTGGAAGTCCCAGGGCCCCACCCACCATCTGAGGCATTAGAGTGCCTCTCCAGAGGAACAAGAGCTGGTTACAGGACCCAAAAACAACAGTGTAGCCTGCTTCTCCCAGCAAGCACCATCTACCTATACGGAGGACATTCTGCACACCCTTTTACAGCATCTACTGACTTATCATTCAGGGTGTGATCAAATCCCACCCACAAACACCACCTACTGGCTCAGAGACTAAATAGGGCGTGTCATTACCCAAATGAAAACCTAAAGGTAAGAAGCAACAACTGATCCAGATGGGAAGAAATCAGTGAAGGAACTCTGGAAATATGAAAACCCAAATGGAAAGCACACCCCCAAAGAGGAACACCAGCCCCTCAGAAATGGACATCAACCAAAGTCAGACCACTAAAATGACAGCAGAAGAATTTCAAGTATGGATCGTAAGAAAATTCAACTACTTGCAAGAAAAACTGGATAACCAACACAAAGAAAACACAAAAAGATTCCAGGGCCTGGAACAAAAATTCACTAAAGAAATTGAAACAATTAAGAAAAATCTAACCGAACTCCTAGAAATGAAGAATCAATTCAGGGAACTACAAAACACAGTGGAAAGCCTCCAGAACAGGATCCATCAAACAAGAAAGAATCTCCGAGATTGAAGATAACACCTTCCAATTAAATAAATTAGTCACGGAGATAGAGCAAAGAAACAAGAGAAAAGAGCAAAGCCTACCAAAGATGTGGGATTATGTGAAGAAACCTAATGTGAGGGTTATAGGGATACCCGAAGGGGAAGAAGAAAACACTAAAGGACTGGATAAGCTATTTGAACATATAATAGAGGAAAATTTCCCAGCCCTTGAGAAAATCTTGATATACAAGTTGAAGAAAGCTCAAAGGACCCCCGGGAGATTCAATGCAAACAGGAAGACCTACGACATGCAGTCATCAGACTGACCAAAATATCAACTAAAGAGGCCCTTCTAAGAGCTGTAAGATGAAAGAAGCAAGTAACATACAAAGGAAAGCCAATCTGAATAACCGCAGACTTCTCTACTGAAACTTTACAAGCAAGGACAGACTAAGGCCCCATTCTCCTCTTCCGAAACAGAATAAAGCTCAGCCTCGAATCTTATTCTGTGCAAAACTAAGTTTTGTATACAGAGGGAAACCAAGACATTCTCAGATAAGCAAATACTGAGGGAATTCACCAACACAAGACCAGCCCTTTAAGAAGTACTCAAAACAGTGTTACCCATGGATCAGCACAATAAACACTCACAAATGTAAATCTACTCAAAAGCTAAAGATCAAAGTCAAGAAACCACAATGGCTCAAGAGAGAAAACAAAGCAACAAAGTTCAACCCAACATAATGAACAGAAATCTGTCCCACCTATCAGTTATCTCAATAAATGTGAATGGCTTGAACTCCCCACTCAAGAGACATAGGCTGGCCAAATGGATAAAAAAACACAAGCCAAGTATCTGCTGCCTTCAGGAAACACATCTAACCTGCAAGGATGCAGTTAGACTAAAGGTAAAGGGGTGGAGAACAATATTTTAAGCAAATGGAAGCCAAAAGAAAGCTGGTGTGGTGGTGCTGATTACATTTAACTTAGTTTTTAAGTCAACAAAAGTAATAAAAGACAAAGAAGGTCATTATATAATGTTGAAGGGTACAGTTCAACAAGAAGACATAACAATTATAAATATATATGCACTCAACCTAGGTGCACCAAGATTCATAAAGCAAACCCAACTTGCTCTAAACAAATGGATAAACGATAACACCATAATAGTTGGAGACTTTAACAGCCCACTGACAGCACAGGGCAGATCCTCCAAACAGAAAATCAACAAAGAAATAATGGACTTAAACAGAACTCCAGAACAAATGGGCCTGACTGACATTTACATGACATTCTACTCCAACACCATTGAATATATGTTCTTCTCATCAGCTCATGGGTCATTCTCTAAGATTGACCATATCCTAGGACAAAAAGCATGTCTCAAACAATTTAAAAAAATAGAAACCATACCATGTATCTTTTCAACCACAATGAAATAAAAGTAGAAATCAACCCTAACAGGAACTCTCATTTCTACAAAAAGTTATGGAAACTAAACAACCTTCTGCTGAATGATCACTTCACTTCGTAAAGGAGGAAATCAAGATGGAAATCAAAAGATTCTTTGAACTCAATGACAAAGGAGACACAAGTTATCAAAACCTGTGAGACACAGCTAAAGCAGTCCTGAGAGGAAAGTTCATTTCCATAAATTCTATATCCAAAAGTTGAAAAGATCACAAATAGACAACCTAATGAATTGTCTCAACAAGCTGGAAAAAGAACAGACCAACCCCAAACCCAGCAGAAGAAGTGAAATCATTAAGATCAAATCAGAACTAAATGAAATTGACAACAAGGAAACCATATGGAAGATTAACAAAAAAAAAAAAGTTGGTTCTTTGAAAAAATAAACAAAATGGACACCCCTTTGGCTAGACTAAAAAAAAGCAGAAAACCAAAATCTCTAACAAGCTCCATCAGGAACAATATAGGAGAAATTACAATAGATGTCATGGAGATACAAGATATAATTCATGAATACTACAAAAACCTCTATGCACACAAACTGAAAAATGTGGAAGAAATGGACAATTTCTTAGAAACATACAGCCTCCCTAGGCTCAACCAGGAAGAAATAGAAGTCCTGACCAATATCAAGTACTGACATTGAAACAGCAATAAAACACCTTCCTAAAAAGAAAAGTCCTGGACCAGATGGTTTCACACCCGAATTTTACCACACCTACAAAAAAGAACTGGTGCCTATCCTGCAGAAATTATTCCACAACATTGAGAAGGATGGAATTCTCCCCAACACATTTTATGAAGCAAACATAACCCTGACACCAAAACCAGGAAAGGAGGCAACAAAACAAGAAAACTACAGACCAATATCCCTTATGAATATAGATGCAAAAATTCTCAACAAAATCCTAGCCAATCGAATCCAGGTGCTTGTCAAGAAAATAATCCATCACAACCAAGTGGGCTTCATCCCAGGGATGCAGGGACAGTTCAACATATGCAAATCTATAAATGTAATTCACCATATAAAGAGAAGCAAAAACAAAGACCATATGATCCTCTCAATAGACACAGAGAAAGCATTTGGAGAAATTCAACACCCTTTTATGATAAGAATGCTCAACAAAATAGGCATAGATGGGGCTTACCTAAAAATGATACAAGCCATATAAGACAAACCCACAGCCAATATCATACTGAATGGGGAAAAATTGAAAGCATTCCCACTTTGAACTGGAACAAGAGAAGGTTGCCCACTATCTCCACTTCTGTTCAACATAGTGCTGGAAGTTCTTGCTACAGCAATCACACAAGAGAGTGGAATTAAGGGCGTCCAAATGGGAGCAGAAGAGATCAAACTCTCACTCTTTGCTGATGACATGATATTATACCTAGAAAACCCCAAGGATTCAACCAAGAAACTCCTTGAACTGATAAATGAATTTGGTAAAGTCTCAGGATACAAAATCAATACACAGAAATCAGAGGCATTCATATACACCAACACCAGTACAATTGAGAACCAAATCAAAGACTCAATTCCCTTCAAAATAGCAACAAAGAAAATAAAGTACCTAGGAATATATTTAACTAAGGAGGTAAAAGACCTCTACAGGGAGAACTATGAAACACTGAAGAAGGAAATAGCAGAGGATGTAAACAGGTGGAAGAATATACCGTGCTCATGGGTCGGCAGAATCAACATTGTTAAAATGTCTATACTACCCAAAGTGACCTACAGAGCCAATGCAATCCCTATCAAAATGTCACCATCATTTTTCACACATATAAACAATGAATCTTATGCTTCGTATGGAACCAGAGAAGACCCCGTATAGCAAAATCAATCCTAGGCAATAAAAAGAAAATAGGAGGTATCAATTTACCAGACTTCAAACTATACTACAAGGCTATATTAATTAAAACACCTTTTGACTGGCACAAGAACAGGGACATTAACCAGTGGAACAGAACAGAGAACCCAGATATAAAACCATCCTCATATAGCCAACTAATCTTCGACAAAGCAGACAAAAACATACACTGGGGAAAAGAATCCTTATTCAATAAATGGTGCTGGAAAAACTGGATAGTCACATGTAGAAGACTGAAACAAGACCCACACCTTTCACCTCTCACAAAAATCAACTCACGCTGGGTAACAGACTTGAACCTTAGGTGTGATACCATTAGAATTCTAGAGGAAAATGTTGGAAATACTCTTCTAGACATTGGCCTAGGCAAAAAATTTATGAAGAAGACCCCAAAGGCAATCACAACAGCAACAAAAATAAACAAATGGGACCTGATCAAATTAAAAAGCTTCTGCACAGCCAAAGAAACTGTCAAGAGAGCAAACAGACAACCCACAGAATGGGAGAAAATTTTTGCAAGCTACACATCTGATAAAGGGCTGATAGCTAGAATCTATTTAGAACTCAGGAAAATCAGCAAGAAAAAATCAAACAACCCTATCAAAAAATGGGCAAAGGACATGAACAGAAACTTCTCAAAAGAAAACAGAATAATGGCCAAC
>VSMD01094307.1:0-11750 GCA_008750895.1 Mirza zaza
TGGAGAGACGAAGGTAAGCAAAGACAAGCGCAACCCTACCACCCTCATGAACCTAAAAAGTTGGAGGAAAGGCTAACAGGACATTGCTATGCAATGTGATAGCATTTCAATTATGGTGACATAAATACTTGCACTAATCAGTGCAAACATGGAAAATTCATTACCTTTATCTTTCTTCATATGTCATCAAATCAGTCTTGTATGAATCAAAAATTCCGCCCCAAAACACCCTAGGTTTTAACTTCTGAAAAGTTTGTCCCTTTTTTATCAGCTATTTTATGTTGAACTAAGATCCACCATTCAATTTAAAGGAGTTTTTTCATTTTAGAGTAATTGTTTTTAAAACCCTTTATTCCTACCTCTTTGGGAATCCAATGGAAGTTATATATGCTTTTCTCAGAATTTTTTTTAGATGCACATGCTCACCCACAATTTTGCATTCAGCGTCAACAGGTTAGAGGCTTCCTTCGATCTCAGCCATGACCCTTTTTGGGGTCCCATTTCATAATCCTTTTTCTAAACCTACTAGGGCTAAACATTTTGAATAGAAGAAAGTGGTATGTAACCTCTCTGCCTTCTGGACTGAACATCTCTGTCCTTAACTAGTTGGTATTTCTCCATTTTTGTGAGTCATTGGCGATTGCTTAGCTGAAGCTATTGATTTTAATAGCTTTATTGTTTTTTTTGTTTTATTTTAGAGACAGGGTCTTACCCTGTTGCCCAGGCCAGAGTGCAGTGGCACAGTCATAGCTCAGGTGATCCTTCTGCATCAGCCTCCCCAGCAGCTGGGATTACAGGCGTGTGCCACCATACCTGGCTAATTTTTTTAATTTTTTGTGTAGAGACAGGGTCTCATTATATTGCCCAGGCTGGTCTTGAACTCCTGGGCTCAGGCGATCCTCCCAAAGTGCTGTGATTATAAGTGTGAGCCACTGCACCTGGCCGAATTATTGTTTTGATGTTAGGCTTCCACTGTGCAGAAGCCCAGTATTGTAGAACGAGAACTAGCCTGAGAACCATGGCATGTTTCTAAAACCAGCTGTATGCAAATTCCTGTGCCTTATTTTCCTTATGTCTAAGATGGGTGGCTGAGACTGAATTGTTTCTAAACTCCTTTATACTGGTGAAATTCTGTGATTCCCGTGTGACTACCAAACTCACTTTCATGTAGCCCCTAATACACAGCTGGTCTTAGTGAATTTATATCCTTTATATCTAAAGAAAGTCAGAGTAAGCATCACTATAATTCACTATAGAATGTATTTCTGTCTTTCACTTATCTTACTGGATTCAAAACTGTCACACATTTCCTGAAATTTAGAGTAAAAAACTGTGAAACACTATTTTTCAAGGAAAAATATTACAATTTTAAAAGCCTCTTTTTATCTCACCTTTTATCTCACTGACTACAACTTTCTTATATATATGTGCTCCTTTTTTCTCAGACTCAAAACACTTTTAATTTGATCACTGTTGTGTAATGCTCACCTGTCATGAAACACTTAGGCTTTGTCCATCAGTCAGTGTCTCTGGGCTTATGATATTTAGGGCCTCAAGCAAAACAGCCTCAAAAGTGCACTTACCCTCAAATAAGCACCTCACATGTCTGAGAAGTTCAGAATCCTGACTCCCAACTCCAAGGCTCTCAGAGTGTAGAACACTTGAGTCCTAAAATTACCACCCTTCCACACAGTGACATACTCGCCAGAAAATGGGGCTTAACATCAGTCAAGTAGCTGTAGTTTAACACAGAATGTGAATATCTGCGTTATTTCTGAAAAACCAATAGCTATATGTGGGTAGACAGGCTTCCGGCACTGGCAGAAGGAAAGGTGGGTGAAGAATATCAAACGACTGATTTAATGTAATCATGCAACTGATGTTTGGATAAGGTGAAACAATGACATATGAAGACGTTTGTGCCATTTCTTCAGAAATGAGTATTCTATACAAAGTATAGGCTCCTGGCTGTCTTAACTAAATTCTGTGCCTCTTTATATGCTCACCCACTGTCAAGTAAGCTAACATAGTGGGTCCAAGCATGAGCACAGGTGCCAGATTGCCCAGGTGTGTGCCCCAAGAGTGCACTTCTTTACCCACTTTAACATTGGGTAAGTTACTTCAGCTGCCTGTGCCTCGTGCCACATGTAAATGGGGAGGGTGCAAACGAATACGCATTCCTGAGGTTGTGGTGAAGAAGAATAACTGAGTTAGTACCTACATCAAGCAGTCAGACAGGTGCCTGGCACAGAGGGAGCCTTATGGAAGTGTCTGACTATTATTGTGTATAAATGGATGATCTTGTATATTTCAAGAAACCAATTTGGAAAGTGAGATACCAATACAGTCTGAGAAGGTAAAGTATACGTGTACAATGTGGTCTCTCAAAATTCTTGACAGTAAAAAAGTTGTTTGGTTTTAGAGTTCTTAAGTTTCAGAATGCATTTTTCTCCCTAATCAAAAGAAAAACTAATGAAACGCTTCAGAAAATTATTTCCAAGAAAACATTTTGGTGTACGTTTTAGCAGTTACATTATGACTTAAAGGTTAGGATAAATCAAAGAATTATTTTAATTTGGCTTGTATGTGCTTTTAGATAACCTCTAATTTATATAATGATTCAGTTATACAGTGGTAAATGTATCTGGACTTGTACTTCTCAAATGGCAAGTGTAACATGTGATAGGTGTACAGGTACTTACAGGGTACTAAGCAAATATTAATGACTGATGCCATTAGTACCATTGCTAACATCCATTAAGCCCCGATTATGAGCCTTGCACCCGGCTACATACTGTACATTGTCACTTCATCTTCACAAGGACTTTTCAAGTAGGTTCTATCATTATCTCTATTTTTAGAGAAGCAACTAAGACTGAAAGAGTTTAATTAACTTGCCAAATACCACACAGCTAGTAACATTGGTGACATCTGGAATGGAACCCAGGCAAGCTAAAAACAACAGAACAACCAGCCACGCATGGTGGCTCACACCTGTAATCTTACCACTTGGGGAGGCTGAGGCAGGAGGATCAATTGAGGCCAGAAGGTTGAGACCAGCCTAAGCAACATAGCAAGACCCCCATCTGTACAATAATGCAAAAATTATCCAGACGTGATGGGGTGCACCTGTAATCCCAGCTAGACAGGAGGCTGAGGCAGGGGGGTTGCTTAAGCCCAGGAGTTTGAGGTTGCAGTGAGCTGTGATAACACTACTATCCTTTAGCCCAGTCAATAGAGTGAGACTCTGTCTCAAAAAAGAAAACAACAGAGCAATGAACACCCCTACCTCTCATTAGATTCACTAATTGTTAACATTTGCCACATTTGCTTTATTTCTCCCTGTCCCTATCCATCTATCTCTCTGTGTCCACATCTGTATGCAGACCTGGCATATAATCTCTCAACAGCTTCAGCATGTATCTCCTAAGAACAAGCACATGGTTTTACATAATGAAAACACATGATTGTAGCATCCAAGTATGATTTTTAAAAATAGGGATAAAAGCTAATTTTTACCCACAAATCCAGATGATTAATTCTACTGGTATTCTCCAGCTCTACCCTATGATGCTTATACTTGGTGGACTGAGATCCAAGCCTGGAATCTTCTTAAAGAGTCCATTACTCATCCAGAATACCAACACATCTTATTAATATATCTCCACATTTACAAGCTTCTACTACACTAATTCTATAAGAACCCGCATATTAGTTAAATCCTAATGAAATGCTCCAGTGCCAAATTCAAGCCTGTTGTGCAGATAGAAATGCCTTTGGAGAATCTCAAGCATGTATTCAAATTATTTACTGACAGCTATGTATCCAGTGCTGAGATAAGACCCAGTCTCTGCACTCAAATACTCCTGAAGATACACACAAAATAATGACCATGCAATGTGACAAATGAGCAGACTAGCTACCTTGGGAAAGACAGAGAAGCAGGGTCATACCAGGAGATGAAGAAAACCCAGCCTCCAGGAGTGTGCTGAGACAGCAAGAGAAGGAAGACAAGTTGGGCAAGTCCATACTTGAGCAATTTGAAGTAGGTATATCTAGTGCCTAAGTGTATGTGAAGTTTTGCCTCAAGATGACATCTTGTGGAGCCCCCCTCAAACATAACCCCCGTTTGGTATGTTAAGCCACTGGATCAAAAATCATGGGGTATAACAAGTAAACAGCCTTTGCCATATAACCCAGGGTATCCTATGCAAATAAGACAACTAATTTTTAAAAACAAAAAACTAAATTTGTTGTTTGTCTAACATAGTTCTCAGTACACAAACTCTTCCTTGCTTGAGGCCATTACGGTATGTGCAAATAGAACGGTATGAACTATGGCTTATAGAAATAGAAAAGCAAATTTTTACTACACTGCAGATATATGCATATAAATAACAAACAGGTAGCATGTAATAAATTCCAAAGGAGGTGTTTTGTTGAAATTCAGTGTTGAGAATAAACTGTGAATTCAAGTGCACAGAGGAGGCCTGTGGCTGGGCAATAAAACACCCCAGAGCTGAAAACTGCCATCCCGTTTGCTTTTCACAGACAGTGAGGTTAAAGGATATCAAAAATAAATTACAAATGGAAAAAAAAACCTATTAAAATTCTCTTATGGAAGTATGATACTAAAACATTTGTTAGGCATATGGAAAACCTTTTGTGTAAATAAGAAAAAATGGCCATCACTTAACGCAATAGAGTGCATTTCTCCCACTAGCTCCCCCTTCAAAGTTTGGGGTCTGCAGCTGAGCCAGTGTGAGGTCAGTGCATCAAGAAAGTAAGTCCCTCCCTGGGACACACTGGGCCAGGGAGAAAGCTGGACTAGGGCTGGCTCTCACCCTACTTCTGCTTACTCCACAGAAGGACTCTGGAAGGGGAAATTCCTAACCTGTTTTTTTCCATATCCTTCTCTGAAAAGTGAAATTATTAATCTCTGTCCATAATAAAACTACTGGGAAGGTAACTTAGCTTGTAAATAAGTTCCACAAATCATTTCAGTAAAAACTTCCTGGTTTTAAAATTGGGAAAAGCAGAATAGTCCTCTAAGGCTGATAGTCTTTCTCTTTTGTACATTCATAACTCAGTGGTCACTCAATATAACATTTCCATAGAGATCCTGCAGTGTCCACATTGGTTTTCTTCTGAGATAGTCTAAAAGTATGTCACACTTTTAGTTTTATGTGTTAAATATCATTATTTATATTTATAAAGTTTATATCTTTATAAACTTATTTTGAAAATTCTCAAGATACAAAAAGGAATGTTGTATTATTGCTATTTTGTGTGCAAACTGCTATTTTCAATAAAGAGCTCTTAATTAGAAACATCAAGAAAAGGGATATTAGGTTTTTATGAAAGAAAATGTGATGAGTTTATAATTTTTCCCCTAGCAATGGCTTATTCAGGGAATTTTTTTTTAAATGTTAAGTTAATGATATGAAAAGTAATCATCCTTCACCAAGACTTCAGGATATAGGTTAGTCCTATAGAACAATCCATTTTACTTTTGATGATGCACTTGCGTTATACCGTCTCAATCAGTAGCAAGTCACACCCTTAATCCCTTTTTGATGATGGAAATCATGTGAATTCAAGAGGAAACATAATACTCTTTGCTCTGTTTCTTGGCAGCAGAGAAGTTGACCTACCCTTAATATCAGTTACTGAGATGTAACACAGAAAAATATTCTACCAAACATATGTGGTGAACTTTATACAAACACACTTTATAAAGCCAGTCATCTGAATTTCTTTTTTGTCAAAAAACATTTAAGGTCTTCATAAAGAATTACTGAGAAATTAAAACACTCTATATGAAATTTTATAGCATATAGAAAGGTTGACATGCAGAAAACAACTAAAACTCAGATGATTCTGCTTAAACACTTAATATGTGTCTATTTTATGCTGGACATGGAAAGAGTGAGCTCTTGAAGTATTTTGGGTATATCCTCATCTTTCCTCTGAATCATTCTTTATTCCCTTTAAAACCTACCTACCCTGGGTCCTCTCTCCTCAGTCCTTGTTCTCTGCTATCAAAGATGATTAGCTAGCTAACCTAATAAACAAATCTAAGCTGATGTGTCAATTTCAAGCCCACCCTAATCCTCCTTCCACAAATAACTTGCTTGCATTTCAAGAACAGCCTACCTGAGACTTTACCTGCCACCTTGGTTATCCCACCCAAAGGAGATGGTTCTAATGGTAAGAAATTCAGACTAAGTAAAAGGAAAGGGAAGCATATGACAGACACAGAATTTTTAGAGGAACAGGTCCTTGGGACATCATGTTTGCAACCACTTCCATCTTTGACCCTACATCAAAAGGTAACCAAGATGTTGTTATTCCAAAAATTAACTATGACAAGTCCAGAATGTCTCAAGATCTTGATTTTTACATACCTGCATTAATCTCTGCTTCCTGCCATGACCTAAACCAAAACAATAGCTTCAGAATATAAAGAATCAGAATAAATTCTGGTGGGAAAGCCAGATGCTGCTTCCACATAAGCAAGTATGTGCTAATTGATTTTAGTGAATGGATCCAAATAGGAATCACTAAATTCCATTTTAAAGGCTATGTTTTTAACTAGTACACAAGAAAATCAAATAAAGGGAAAATATTTAAAAGAAATGATCTAAATCATTTTAATTTTCAAACAGATGACTAGATTACTAAGAATAAGGGGCAAAATGAGAAAATACAGAAAGTGTATAATCGTGGAAGGATATAACTTATGATTCGTATATAAAAAGAGATCCTTACAAGATGAAAAGAGTTGTGGAGATGGATGATGGTGACGGTTGCAGAACATTATGAATGTATTTAATACTACTGAACTGTGTGCTTAAAAAATGCTTTAAGATGTTACATTTCATTATATGTATTTTACCACAATAAATTTGATAAAAAGAGAGATCCTTAATGACAAGCTTAGGACATATTCTGCTCTGAACGTATAGTTGATGTCTTTTTCTGGCAAATCAATAAAGTAAGAATAAAAAGATATTTTGAAATCCTATGTCCCCCCTGCAAAAAAAAAAAAAAAAAAATCATCCTTCAGAAAAGCATTATTTAAGGAAAACTTTCCCAATGTGCTGCCTTCATTTTAGTTCTCACTACCAGAGGAACAGTAGTATGTCTTATAATGAAAGATATTTGTTTTTATATGGTATATATAGTGCTTCATCTCAGCAGATTTTTATCCAAGGTAAGAAGAAATGGTTTGATATTCAGTGACTAGTAATTCTTTCAAGTACTAGATTTAATCTGGAACATGTCCTCATTACTGAAAAGAATGGGATATATATAAAGTTTATATTGACAATGGATATTTCATGTGGTAAGCCTAAAAAGCACTGTGGAGTGAGGGGACTTGAAGTATATCTGCAGAACTACTTAGTCAAGACCCCAATCTAGTTTATAGTGTGAAATTCACATAAATTTCTCTTGGAGTGCTATATATTGCAAATTATGATTGTCACATTCTTGTCACTTGCTTAGCACTATCACTATTGATTGGCAGGTCTGTAATTGTGTGTAATTCTTCCTCTGCCACTCTACCAGCTGGGTGGCTGTACTTCTAGCAAAAGCCACTTCTTTTCTTATTTCCTCATGGCATCATGCTCTTCCCAATGCCTTGGCTAATAGACTGGCCTTTGTTGTCTATGATCATTAATTCCCACTCAGGCCCATGGCAATTCTGTGGTTGGTTGCTTAGCCCAGTCAAAAACACCGGAAGTAAACACAGTTTCCATGCTGATGGATAAATATGGCCATCTAGTCATTCAAAAGGCTAAAAGTCTACTCAATATATTTTTTAAACTATTCTGGGATTTTTTTTTCCTTTATTCTGTTTATTGGAATTGTTTTTCATCTATCATTGTGTTTTAAATATAACTTAATGTTGTGGGTATATTTACACAAACTTTCCATTTCTCTGTAGTTTTAGAAATTCATTAGGCCTGTATGACAATGTTTGTACAACATTTGTGTTTGAGCTGAGAAGAAAAGGGGATCTGTGTGATGATTTTTATTTCAACATTCCTTTAAAGTTTGAACCAATAAAAAAAAAGGCTATTAGAATTTTTAATATAACACATTATCAAAAACACTTGTCACCTTTCCAAGTGCTCTAATCAGGCAATTGATATGTATTTTTCAAAAGATAAATGAGAAAAAAAAAATTATTATATTAAATATATTTATTTTAATACCTGTGCTCATATGTTACCTTTAAAGAACATCAATAAAATTTATGGGTAGAATAGTACACAAGCAATTCTCCTAAAATACAAATTAAACACATCTCTTTAAGAGAAGGTGGAATTATACTGGTTGGAGAGGGACTAACCCTGGAATATTAATACATATTTATTGAGCATTTACTGTGTTCAAGGCACTGTGAAAGAGGAAAAAAGTCCTTGTTTTTACAATCTTTATTAACTGAAATTCTGTAAAATGAACTAAAATCCTGAACTGACATCATTTAATTTGAAGTTCTTCCTCACCAAACTAATTCATCTCAGAAAACAGCAAAGTTAAAAAAAAAAATACTATCAGTAAGAATGATTTATTTCCTTGGTTTGGAAATTTCCAAACCACCGTATTCTGCCCTGTCAAAATATATTCACTGGGGAATTTTTAGCTTTTATACATTTCTTTTGAACTTAATCACATTTTCACATCTAGCTAGTTTCATTATTAAATAAAAGAAAAGGTGATTCCCCTCTTGTACTGGAGGAGACCACAGACTTGAATGATACTCTAACTTCTAGGTTCTGCTATAGTAACACTGAAACCAGAAACTTGTGGGAGAAATGTCACTGTATCTGAGAGAGTAAAATCAGACTCTAACAGGAAGTAGCAAACTCATCTTTTTCCTTTTTTTAATCAACTCTTTGCTAAAGACAAGTAGTTTGAAACACAGAGCACTCTTTAAGTCACACTTCCTTTACGTAGATCAAAACCAAAGCCACCGGGTAGTGCTTTCCCCAAAGGAATCTCTAAATAACAGATGGGGACATTTTCAGATGGATTCATTTATTTGTAGGCAAGACATTCATTGCCTGTATCATAGTTCCTGAAAAATAAAGGTAAAACCTCAACTAATTTTTACAGCATGAAAATCTAGCTTGAACCCTACCTTTGTTAAACAGGTTAATTAGGTTTTCATTTTCATAAATCATTAAGTACTATTTTGAATATTTGGCCCTTTTACTTAAATTGTCTACCTCACAGGTGAGGTATAAACCAAAAAAGATAGTACTGTGTGTGTCAGAACTTAAGCTCCCCTCTTTGCATTTTAGCATTTGGAAACTTTGAAGAGTGGTTTTGCTTTTGCTTTAAAGAAGATAACACATATGTGTACATTATTCAGAATGAGGGAACAGAATCTAAAACATAATTTTTAAAAAGTCTTCAAATATGTTTAAAGATAACAATATCAGATTTTCATTGCCCATTTCTCTACCTTTGTCAACAAGGTACTCCCTAGGACTTAATGAGCTCCTTCCTTCCAAAAGAAAATAAAGACTGTTTGTTTGGCTTTCAGATTTATATTGTCGCTCCAACCTTATAACTGCATGTGCATACACAACCATTTCTTTCTCTCTTGCAGGTGGCGCAAACCAGGAAGGGGAAATCTGTGGTTTAAATTCTTTATGCCTCAACCTCTGAATGCTGGAGGCTTGCTGTAGGCTGTATGCTGTTAATGCTAATCGTGATAGGGGTTTTTACCTCCGACTGACTCCTACATGTTAGCATTAACAGGGTATGATGCCTGTTACTAGCATTCACGTGGGACAAAATGCTGCCGTGGGAGGATGACAAAGAAGCATGAGTCACTCTGCTGGATAAACTTAGACTTCAGGCTTTATCATTTTTTAATTTGTTAATCAAAATCTGATCCCTGAGATGTTCCACTTTAAGTTTTAAAAAGATTAAGGTTATTTAGAAGATTTATCAGCAGTATCTTGAATGCAGACATTTTCACTTTAATCTTCAAGCCCACATCTGTGTTTTTATCATTAATAGAAAATGTGTTTGTGTCATTTTTAATTCAAAGTTATGGTTTGTTCATTATAACTTTTCGTAAGCACCTTTGAAACATGTGGAAAAAATACAGCTAAACACATTCTAAAACAAATCTCTATAATATCTTTGTAGTTAAAAACTAGAAGGACTTCTGTACTCCAGTTACATCATTGATTGTCTGACAACATTTTTTAAAAGATTTAGAAATTGATATTTTCCTCCGTGTAACAGTTTTCTATTTAGACATCTTCAATTTCAAATTAATACTTGTATGTGAATCTTAAGGGGAAATTGAAAGGCACTGAATTTGTTTTTTTAAATCAAATATTGTCAGCTAGCATGGTAAATGACATATGAGAGCTAACTACCTGTTTTTTCCCTACAAGATGAAAAGATCTACTCAAAATATTTCATATTTGAAGGCCCAAATCTAGGTTCAAGTTCAATAGTTTAGCCACATAATGTTTTGGAAGCAGAAGATCCAGTGTTCCTCTCTAAGCCTGTTTCTTCATCCATAGAATAGGGATAATACCCTACAAGGTTGTTGTGAGATTTACATGAGATAGGGAATTATTTTGGAAGATAATAATATCTTCCAAAATCAACAGTGCTACATTAACATTGCAGTAAAATTAATAACTAGTCCCCCTACTTTCTTACAGAAAAGCTAATGATTTGGTTTATAGAATTTTTAAGGTTTGAATTTCTATGCAATTTTTCTACGTAACTCATATATCAGTTAGAAATAGGTAGCCCATTATAATTGTTAGTGTATTTAATATATACTTGTTTAGCAACTCTTCTCAACATTTTGTCAAAGGTATTCACTGTAACCAAATAAATCTCATGAGTTTTTAGTTGTTTTAACATAACTGTTATGGCCCCTTTCCTTTTGCAAAGTACAAATTATAATATCAGAAGATATTTGCACAAAAAAAGACAACAGAAGAAAATTATGAGGATACTAAGGGGAATGTTCCTCCCTGCTAGGGTACAGTATTCTCATGTAAGAGCATCCCGTTGGCCTTGCCCCCCTTTCTGTTAAGTTGCATATGCTGCCAAGATAATTTTTTTCTCTTAACCTTGGAAATGAATGCATGGCTCTATGGAGCTCCTGTGTTGGTGCATCACATTTGAGGGTGTTTCTTTAGACTATTCATTTGATCTGCCATTGTATATCTACAAGAGGAGTCCTTGTTTTGAGTTCCAGTTCTTCCAAACCTGCTTGCTTGCTGCCTTCAGACACAAAGTCATAGGATGTTAGGACTAGAATAGACTATTCTAGCATGACCTTCCTGCTGTTACAATAAAAAGGTATGGACATCACAAATACGTTTTAAGAAGAGCTGTGTGTGAAATGCCTTATTTCGAGAGCATTCAACTATACTACATGAAACTTAGGTGAGTTACTTAATATCTCTCTATACCTCAGTTTCCTCATCAGCAAAATGATGACTATTTTCATATTTCATAGGATGTAGGCTTACATGAAATAATGCAGTAAAAAACGCAGTATTATGCATTAAGTGTTAAACACAAACTTAAATCTTGTACATTTCTGTCATCTAAATCAAATGACCTATTAGGAGATCTTCCCAAGGACACTCTAGCTCCAATCTAACTATTAATGTAATCCCATGGTAACAACCCAAAGAACCTAGATATTGCCAGGAGGAAGTGGGTCAGTAATAAGGAAGTGTGTGTGTGTG
>VSMD01094311.1:0-43498 GCA_008750895.1 Mirza zaza
CCTGATTTCAGACTCTGCGTCCGGAACTGCAAAGGGGACACGTCTCTGCTGTTGTGAGCCGCCCGGTTTGTGGTAATTGGTCACGGTGGCTCCAGGAAGCTCATATTAATACAACAGGCGTCATTTAAAGTTATGCTCTATAAATTCATTTAACACAATTAAATACACTAAAGCAAGAGCCATGCGTACTTAAATCTCAGCCCTTCCCGATTGCTCTGCCACAACACCTCTCCCTGTTATTTTCGCTCCTGAGGTTTTATTTGCACCTGTTTTTCCTGCACAGCGGCAATGTTGTGCGGTGTCCGCCGCTGATCACCCCGGCCCGGCGCCGCGTCCGCGTTCGGGGCAGTTTGAGGCTTGAACTCAGCCGGGGGGAGTGCTTACACCACGGGGATCGGCCAACACTACGAACCAGGGCTCCATTTACTGCTTTGTGGATTATGTGGAGGTAAAGCGGTGGAGGAACTGCCCCTAACATAGGGCAAATGTGCGCACGGGTCGTGTCTACAGTTTCTACATTTTGTACAGCACAAAAAAAGTGAGGAAATGTTCATCTAGTCCTCGGGAGCTGTTACCCGACACAGAAAGTCCTCACTCGGGTCCTCGGCCAGTGAGTGACCTGCCGGCACGTGTCTTCGTTGCTTTACTCTAATTGTTTGCATTGCACACAGATGTCATGTGTGATATGCATGAATGTATAAATTTTACGCATGACGTATAAATTTTTGTTCATTTTTATAAACAGAAATAACAACCAACGTTCATGCAGGAGCTACACTCGTTCATCAGTTGCAACTTCAGGTTGGCCACATATACAAGAGTTGAGCAAAAATCAATGAAAATATCAGTTGGCTATGTTATTATTTGCAAATTACTTGCCACACGTCCTTTATGTTAATTACAATAAACGTACGCTCTGGAGGTAGAGACATGTGTGCCAGGTCCCAGCCCACCTTAGGAGGAGCTGATGACCTCCCTTGGGATTGGGAAGATAGAGCAACTTCAGAAATAAGGTGATCATGACATAAGCATGTCCATCCTGTCCCCAGTCCCCCCAAGCATTCCTGCTGTGCCCCTTGCCGGCCTGGACAGCTCTCTCTTCACCCTTGGTTGACAAATAAACTGGAGGGAGCAGCAGGGATCTCCCCTAAAGGGCTGGAGAACTGCTCCCTGTGACCGCAGGAGGGACCAGAACCCTGGGGTCTGGCACCAGCGCATCTTGCACTGGGTCACCTGCCCATCCCAGCCACCTGCACCTCCACCCACACAGTCACTGCTACTGTAGCAAGTGACTCTCCCCTTTAAAAGAACTGTGAGTCGATGGATGCTTGAGCGTGTTTCTTAAAACCTCAAGAATTAGCGCAACACACAGAGACCCAGGCAGCGGATGTAGTGAAAACAATGCACAGTCAAAATACGTGAAGTTGATGTTGGCTCGAGATGCCCTCAAGCACCTGCTTCATCCTTGATGGGGTCTGGGGAGCAGCGAACGCACAATGGTTCTGAGCACAAGCCTGTGGGCAGGTGCAGGGGTCCCTGCTATGGAGCATGAGGTGTGGCCCTCCCTGATCTGGGTGGAGGGACAAGGACCAGATGCCAGGACCACCCAAAGATGCCAAACTGAGGTGCGTCCCTGTATGCAGAGCTACACACACCAGGCTGCCTGGGCCCACCTGGCGCACACCTGTGGTGTCTCTTTCACTCCCAACACCTTCAGACAGGAAGGGCACCTGTCGTGATTGCTGTTGACGGTGGTGCCTTCTTCACCGTGCTTCTTCTCTGCTGTCCTCTTTCTCCCGTTCACACCTTATGCTCGTTCATCCTCCATGCCTTAATGTCAGCATTATTTTCTCTAAGAAGTCCACATAGACACGCCCGACCACACTCCTCCCCTGTTCCCACGGCGCCCCAGGGCACGCCAATCACAGTAGTCACCTGCCTGCTGCTGCCCCCCCAGACCGCAAGCTCCCACAGAACCTGGGCCTCCTGCCTGTGTCTGCAGCGCCCGGCACGCACGGGCTGCCCGGCGGGCGCCTGCACGTCTCTGCTGGGACGGTAGGAACGAGCCAAGGTGTGGAAGTAAACCTCACAAACAGGTAGCTACAGGACCCAGACCCATTCCGAGGGGGTATAAATCAAGGTAACAGGAAGCTCCGACGTGCACGTTCACCTGAGAGGATGTAGGAGCCGTGGCAGCTTTTTATCTGCATTAAATACGATTGGTGTGAGGAGACTTTGCTTCCAGAGAGGACCCTGGGGACAAATCTGTCTCCGATTTTGGTTTCTGAAAAATAAATTGAGACAATTATTACCTCGAGATTGCTCCTCGGTATCCACCTGTCTTCTTTAAATGCCACGTGAATACAACCTGCACTAAGGGCATTTAAGAAGTCGCTGGAAACAACACTTTTCCCCCTGGTTGGGGTTATCTCTGCTGCACCTAACCTGAGCTCAGAGTTCGAATCTCCGTGCAGGAGCAGGCGGTTGGTCAGGGATCTTTCTTAGCTGTCATGCCCTAAGGGGAATAAGAAGCTCCTTATGTTTGAACCAATGTCAGAGGGGTCCCCAGCCCCCTAGGCAGGAACCTCCCCGGCTGTGCACCTGTGCCGAGCAGTGGGGGCGGGGGAGGGGGAGCCGTCCTCCCCGTCAGCTCAGGCAAGAGCACTCGGGCTCCTGCCGTCTAGACAGTCTTCGGGAGGGCGTGCGTATCACCCATCCCCGCAGACAGTTAGCGAGCGCCTGCCACTCACTGAATGTAATCCAGCAAATTATCCTGTATTGTTGCAAATCTCAGAATGATTGCCGGTGGTACTCTCTGCACTCTTTCTCTCATGCACTCATTTCTGCAAGCATCTCCAGTCAGGCGGCTACCCTGCTCCGGGCTGGGGAGTAGGGGCAAAGAACCGCTCAAATTCTGGCTGGAAGGATGGGTAAATAACCACAAAGTGGCGGCGCAGTGGCGCTGACTGCAATTTGGAGGGGAAAGAACCTCAAGTATTCTCGGTTAACAGCGGAGGTCCCGATCCAGTCGGTAGGCAGGAGGAGGAGAGACCTGCAGCTGGGTTTCCAGCGGAGCCGACACTTGGACCGCTCCTTCCCTCTCTTTCTCTTCCTGCAAGCGCTGAGGCAATTACTGAGGACGAGATGATCTTCCTGGCATTTTACATAGATTACCCCGACCACCCTCGTGACGGTCTTCCAGAGACGTTATTGCCACCCCGTCTCAGAAAGGAAGATGCAGAAGATGAGGGAGGTCCAGTGTCAGACCCGGGTCCCACCATTAGCAAATTTCATCGCTGAGATACTTTCTCCAGCACCGGTGATTGATCGGACTCTGTCCGGGAGCCCACGCGGCCGCCCCTCCTCTCTAAGTGTAAAACGTATGAAGAGCAGCTCGGCGCAGTGGGTCTCTTGAAAATCCCTCAGACACACACAAAAAAACCTCCCAGATTCTGGGTAAAACTTTTAAGATATGTCATTGAAAATGCTTGCATACGCTCAATAGAAAGCACTGTGATTACCTATAGGTAGCAAATACACGGAGAATGCCCTAAATTCATAAAAGCTGGCTCTGCTGTGGAGGAAACGCCAATTCTGAGAACCCAGTATTTGGGGCATTCATGGCAGTTTCGGGGGCTTTGGGCGCTTTTTAGTGCAGGAGTTGAGCTACGGTTTCCTGAGGGCCCCGTCCTCCTATGAAGGGTGGGGGTGGGAAATCTGCCTGCCGCAAAGGGAAGTGAACGGAACCGTCTGCGTCTGCCACTGTCTCACGTGGGATAAATCAATAAATTATCATTGTCTCTACTGATAATTTCTAAATCATAAGCAAGAAGCCATAATTCCTATAGCACCCTTTTCATGTGAGACGTTTGAACAGCATGATAAAATAAAATATACATACATATATATACACACACATACATAAATGGTCATTATTTGGAGGTATCATAATTACTTAAATAAAACCCCTGATTCATTCTTTAAAAAGTATTAAAATTAGTATTCATTTAGCAAGGCATTAGATATGAGATCAATACATATTTTAAAAAGGCACAGTTTCTTTTCTATAAATCAGCAATCCTAAAATGTAGCTGGTAAAGACATTTATAACAACAATGTAAGGTGCGCAGCAAGGAGTCTAACAAAATAGGTGCAAAAACCTCACGCAGAGAGATAATCCATCTTTGTTGAAAAAACCAGAAACATGTTGAAAGACAGTCCATATTTATGGTGAGGAAGATTGGATATTTAATGTGGCGTCACATCTCCCTAAATTCAGTCGAAGATTCAATGGAAATCCCAGTCTGGGTCTTTGTGGAAACTGGGGGACGATTCTAATATGTATGTGGAATGGAAAGGACTAAGAACGGCCACGACACCCAGGAAGAGGACTACTAAACTCGCAAATCTACGCACATGGACGGAGGGTGGGGGCGGGGCAAGGACAGGAAGGATGGGGAAGGTGCCATCGCAGCTCAGCAGGAAGGGAAGAAGCCTTCCATGTGTGGTTCAGGACATCTCTTAATTCTTATCCAAGTGGATGAAAAAAGAAGAAACCAAGGGAAAAAGCAAACTAGTAGGATGCCTGCTTTACAATGTTAAACACATCAATTATATTTAAATTACATTTAATCTACATTTAGATAATTTAAAGAATTGAAAAATGCAAAGCTATAAATATTTTAAAATAAAACACAGGAACCCTTGGATTGCTTAAAGACACAAAAGCACTAGCCATAAAGCATTTCAGAAGTAAAAACCTTTTGTTTGTGAAATGACACCACGAAAAAATAAGAGGAAAGCCACAAAATTCAGTAAGATATTTATAATACATCTAAGAAGGATGACTATCCAGAAGGGCAATCTCCTATAAATCTGCAAGAGGAAGAGGACACGCCAACCAATGAGAAATGGTGACAACATGGAGAAACACACCTTCCTCCTAATGCAACTGCATCCAAGAACCCAGAGCTTCCTTCACACTTTAGTGCGGATCACGAGAGACGTCCATTCCAAAATGCCACTGAGGACCTCCCCGTGCTGGGTCTAGCCCAGTGCCAGACCTTTCCGGAGCCCCCATCCCAGGAGAAAGCCCAGCTGCTATAGGACGAACCCACCCACGGGGTTGCGAGGGGGTCCAGGCAGCCTGGGGACAGCTGATCGAAGCCGTGATTGCATGATAATTGAGTGCAATTTGGTGCTTAATCACCCCGTCTCATGCATCTCTCTAACTCATTTATGAGGCTTCCAAATTGGATCTTGAACTCTTTCGGAGAGCACTGCGTTTCCTGCTTACATTCCACACACCATTTAGCTCAGGGGCAGTGCAGTGTGTGTCTAAACACAACTGGCCCAGGGATGGAGGAAGCCTTTCCTGTCCAGCCCTCCTGCCACCTGGTGCTGTGACCCCTGCCCTCTCACCTTCACCCCTCCATCACTGGTCAAAGGGGGGGGGTGGGCACACAACCCAGAGGACCTCCTCCACTCTAACATGGGTGGACCACATATGTTGGACCTGTCACTGTTAAACCTAGGTCCCCTCCTCCCCAAGGTGAGGTGCTCAGACCTGCAGCCCAAGCATCGCCTGCGAGCTTGTTAGACGTGCAGAATCTCAGTCCCTGGCCCAGACCTGCTGAGTCAGATCTGCATGTCAGCGGCATCCATGTGCACGTGGAAGCTTGAGCAGTTCCAGCTGTGTCCTGGGACGGTGCCCATGTGGCTCTGTAAGAGTCAGGGAAGGACGTGTTGAACAGGAGTTCTAGGACCTCTGCCCCGGTGTTTCTGACTCTGGGAAGGGGTCTGTATTAGCCCCCTCTGGCTGCTGCGGCAAAACACCCCAGACTGGGCAGCTTTACGGCCTCACAGTTCCGGAGGCTGGAAGTCCAAGCTTGAGGTGTTGACAGGGCTGGTTCCTCCCAGAGACTCAGGGAGACTCTGTCCAGGCCTCTCGGGAGTTCCTTGGCTCGAGGGTGGCCAGCTTCTTCCGGGTCTCTTCACATTGTCTCCTCCGTGCATGTCCCTTCCTTGTAAGGACACCAGTCATCTGGTACCAGGGGCCCAGCCTACTCCCCTGTGACTCCACTGCCACTAATTGCATCTGCAATGACCCTGATTCCCAGTCAGCTCGAGCTCTGAGGTGCTGGGGTCAGCATTCAACACATGAAACTCAACCCATAACTGGACCTCTGAGTCTGTGCTCTTAATAAATGTCACGGTGTTCCATAGCACAGCCAGGCATGGGAACAGCTGGATCTGACAGTTAAAGCTCCCGGAGCCCCGGGTGCAGGGGTAGGGTGGGGTGTGGGTGGAGGGGGCCCCTCTGTCCACCCCTGAGACTCAGATATGCAGCTCCTTCCACCAGGGAGGGCACCATGGTGCCCACAGGGCTGGTGGCAGGACACGTCATTTACGTGGGCAGCCCCTGCAGGGCCTAATAAGTACGTTCTCATCCTTCCCCACTGCTCTGTTCCCAGAATGTGAAGGAAGTTCCCAGAGGCATTCCAGGTGGCCTTTTCCTCGCCAACGCCGTGTGCAAGAGCACAGAGCTGCATGCTGCACTCCAGCAGGCTCCTGGGGTTGGGGGAGGGTGTAAGTGTCCCTCCTACACCAAGGGCCTTGTTGGCTGTTGGGGCCTTTGCCCACATGTGGGTCTATGACTTGCTCTCTCAGTTGTCTGCCTTCTTTCTCATTTGGATGCTATTACATTTTTTAAACCCTGACTGGTCTGGAAGCTGAGCTGACCCTTTATGGAAAAGCTTATGGAAGAAGGGGTCTCCTCCATCAGGAATGAGTCTCCTTATTGCAGCAGGGCCAGCTGGGCAGGTGAGGGAGCGGGACCTCAGAGGCACACATCCATGATCCTGGGACATTCCACCCGCCACAGCCATGGAGAGTCCGGTGCAGACCCCATGGGAAGGGCTCGCCCAGTTGAAGGTAGCTTCACTGTCTGGGTGTGAGGACCCTGCAGGGTCAAACGAGCCTCTGTGCACCTGAAAAATCTCTCAGGAACAAATGCATCTGCCATTTCCTTCCTACCAGCTCCTCCCGTCCCCCCCAGCCACATGGTCTTTGTCACCTAATCTCCTGGGCTGTGTCTTAGTCCCTTTGTGTTGCTATACAGGAACCCCCGAGGCAGGGTAGTTTATAAAGAAGAGAGGCTCCGTTTGGCTCCATTCTGCAGGCTGTATGGGAAGCCTGGTGCCAGCATCTGCTGCTGGGGAGGGTCTCAGGGAGCCTCCACTCACAGCCGGAGGGGGAGGGGCAGGGGAGCCGGCATGTGCAGAGATCACATGGCGAGACAGGAAACTGGAGAGCAGGGAACCGGTGCCGGGACCTTGACAGCCAGCCCCCCAGGAAGCTAACAGAGCGAGACTCACTCATTTCGGCAAGGACACACCAAGGCATCCACTCTGTGACCCGAACACCTCCCCCAGGCCCCACCTCCCACAATGGCAGTCAAATTTCAACATGAGGTTTGGGGGACACGCATCCTAACTATAGCATACTTATTAAACTGACCCTGGACTTGTCCTCCTGGGCTCCCTGAACACCATCAGGGGCCCAACCCAGTGGGTTCTCTGAACCGGAAAGCTCTGTCGGCCCTTAGGCAAGATACAGTTCAGCAGCTCCTGGAGGCTGTGCAGGGCACGGGCATGCTCCCGGCAAGGCCCCCGAGGGTGAGGAAGTCACGCTCCCAAACCGCGTTGATTTGGACCTTTAGAATCCCGGGCGCCTGGTGCTGCGGAGCTGCCCAGCCCAGCTCCTTCACGCTGCCCAGGGAGAAGAGCCGCCCAGCAGTGCACGGCTGTGGGGAGAAGAAAAGGGGGCTCGCTGCCTGGGAAAGCTGGCTTCAAAATCATTTTCTAGAACAAAGAATGACAGGGCCGATTACAAAGGATCCTTATCTAATCACGGCGCCAGGCCCTGCAGGACCCGCCTGATAACGCAATGGCTTTTCACTCACTGCAGAGCGTGCGCGCAGGGGGAGCGGCCCTCGTTCCTGGGATAATAGTCTATAATTGAGACCTCCCGTTAAGGCAGGCAGCTCTCCCACATTTAGTGGGGAGCAGCAGAAGTCGACTTCTCCGCTCGGAGCTCCTTGGGGGAGCGTGGACTCGCGCAGCGGTCAGAGGCAGAGGCAGAAGGAAGCCTCCAACTCCGCTGGGATCTCCTCTGCTGTGTCTTAACTGAACGGAGTTAACTCCTCCTGGATACTTCTTTATCTCGGCAGGAACATCTGGAGGCGCCCGTTGTCAAGTCCGTGCTTTAGGGTGTGGGAGGAGACAGCAACATCCTCTCCTTGGGCTGATGCGATTTTCCATGAGAATTTAGCACCGACGCTTGGCCGGGATGCTCTTCTGTAGTCAAGCGCGAAGCTGGAGTCTTTTCACTAAGGGATGCTCATCACATCCGCAGGGCTGCGATCTAGGCACCTTCCGCAGAAAGGCGTTGAATACAGGCATTGTTGCACGGTTGGAGGAGAAGTTGGGGACTGAGCCCAGCGTTTGTGTGCAGGGCACACTGCCACGGCTGCCATCAGAAGCCACCCTTGAGGACCCCGACTGCCCGTGGCACCCTGGAAGCTGGGGCTGGAGGCTGGAAGGCCACGTCTGGTTGTTATGACCGTCTGAAGCATCTGTACGGCACTGCCCTGCCTGTCAGGAGCAGAAACGGAGGAGGGGTGGGTGGCCTCCAATTCATCCAGTACCAGGTGAGTGAACCAACGGGCAAAATTGTCACTTTTTAGCTTTTCCGCTTCTACTGAAAGGCAGGTCAGAGGGGTGCTGAGAAGGCTGTACCAGGTGTCTGTAGCGTGCACGGTGTAGAAGCCACGCCCAGGGATGAGAGTGTGGGGATGGGCGTAGACGCATTTGCAGTAAATGATTCTAGTGTCGAAAGGTTGATGGCAACGTGCCTGCCCAGCCGAGGCCAGGAGGAGCTGGGCTCCCTTGCCGACTCCACTCCAGCTGTCCTTACTGTCCACGCGCCGCTAGCTGTGACGTGCTTGCAGTAGTTAGATGAAGACCCACGACTGATTTTACTGGGAAATTTCGAAGCTATGTCACAGCGACCCATTCCAGTCCGTACAGGCCTGCTCCCAGGAGAAGTGCATGAGCCCTGAGGTTGCACAAAATCAAATTCACCCTCTCCGGCCATTGCCAGAGTCACGACAGACACCCCCAGGCAGAGATTTCATTCGGGGTTGGTGCGTGTGTTATGGCCTGACCGTGGCCACCTTGCAGAGCGCTGGTCTCGCATGAGGAAGGGGACTTGGGGGCTGCCAAGAGGAGGAAGCTTCGTGGACATGGAGGCCATTGGAACTCCTGTGCAAGGGAAGCCCCCGACGGAATCGTGGGAGCAACACCCCCCCCCACCCGCCTTCCAGCAGGGTGGGACTCCTCGGCCCAGAGCCTTGGTGCCAATGGACTGAGGCCGAGGCTGCTCGTGGGTGCCAGGCAGGGACTCAGCACATTCTCAGCACCAACTGAACCTCCTACTGAGGCCCGGAGCTCTGCGTGGGAATGTGACGGCTCCGTGTCTGCCACGTTCAGAACGTGGCCGACTCAGAGACCAGAGAGAGAAAGGAACAACAGAATACACGGATGACCCTACCTCCCATCGTCCGGCAGGATAGAGTCCAAACTGATCAAAAACGCACACAGATATCTGGCCTGTTCCCCATCAGCAACTGTTCCAGAATTGGGAAACCAGCATGGGGCTGTGGCCCGTGAGAGAAGGAGACACCCAAGGGGACCCCCTCATTCCCCCTGAATTCCCCAACGTCAGCCCCGTGAGGGAGCGCACATGCAGAGCAGGGCGCTGCAGACGAGAGACCCGCGTCCACTGGCGGGGACTCCAGCGCAGCCCGAGGGCTCCCCGGAGAGGAGGAGACACCCCTGGGTGCACCAGCCGCCGTCCTGCTGGGCTGCCCCGAAGCTGCCTGAGTCCGTGTGCCCCACGCTAAATCTGCCAACTAACGGGCAGGTCCCCCGGCCCTGTGCCCTGGCTGCACACGGACGCATGAGTCCCGTGAGTATCCACCGCATGCGGCAGGAGGGGAGGAAGCGGGAGAACCGAAGGGAAAGCCCACGGGCAGGAGGCCACCGGGCCCCGCCACCCTGCCCCGTCCAGCCCAGCCCTGGCCGAGGCCACAGGAGCTGCGCAACAGAGACGTGAGGGCGTCAGGGGGCAAAGTAACAACCTGCACAACACACTGTCATGAACAGAAGTGACGTTCTGACCCTGAAGGTGCAGATGCCCCTGGCTCCTCGGACACCAGCATCCCTCGCCTGAGTGTCCAGGACCAGCGGCTCAGTGCCGTGCCGTCCACGCCGCCCGCCAGCCCTGCAGGGGAACAAGGTGGGCTCGTCGTTGCCTGTTGCAGACAGGAGGCCCCGGGAAACGCAGGTGTCTCAGCAAGAGGGGAGGGGACGGGGATCTCGGGGAGGAGGGTGATTCTACAGCCAGGCATCGTTTTTCTCAATTGAGATATAATTCACATACCAAAAATTCACCTTTGTGGAGGACAGATCTGTGGCTTTTTAGCATATTCATGAGGCCGTGGATCCATTGACACTATCCACCTGCAGAAAATGTTCCTTATGCAGCGGCCTTCGGCAGTCCTTCCGGAACCTTCCCTCAGCCCTGGCAGCCGCTTTCTGTCTGTACAGTCTGCCTGTTCTGGGCATCTCGGATCAGTGGGATCACACAGCACGTGGCCTTTTGTGTCTGGCGTCTTCACGTGGCGTCGTGCATCGAGGTTTATACACATTTCTCACATGCATCAGAATGTCATTCCTCTTCATGACAGAATAGTGTTCCCTCCCACGGATAGACCACGTTTTGTTGCCTGTCCCTCCCTGAGGGACATTCGGCCTGTGTCCACCCCTGGGCTGCTGTGAGTTGTGATGCTTTGAACGCCTACGGGCAGGTCTCTGTTACGACGTCCCGTCATTTCTCCTGGGTGACGCCTAGGAGGGAACTGTGGGTCACGTGGTAACTACACGCACACGGGTCTCTTCACACGTCTTGTCCCGAAGGAGGGACGGCCACACGAGGCGGAAGCTAGTAAGGACACAGCCACTGCCATCGCTAGCAGTGGGGGGGAAGGGGGTTCTTGGCACCTGTGTTTTGTGGGTAATCTTGTCGGACATAATTTTGGAATCATCCTGTTTTTAGTCTCACTTTGTCACGGTCCCAAAACGACCTTGTCTGCCCTTGGTCTCTTGTGAGGCTGATTCTGCGTCCAGCATGGAGGCACCATGGCCTCACTGTGCGGGCCAGGCCATCTCCCGGGTGGGGTGCCGAGCTCACTGCTGTCATCCTGGTCCCCGGGTGACACCCTGCAGGATGGAAGTGAGTGGACCGTGGTCTGTCTGTTGGTCCCACAGGTCTTTCCCAAGGAGGAGGCCTGGAGCTCTCGGACATTGGTGGTATCCTTGTGGCCGTTCCTTACTCCTGGGGTGGGCATAGCTCACACCCACCAGTGCCCCATCCTCTTCTCCCCCTGCAAGACCCGGGGAAGACCAAGTCCCCAGCCCTCGGCAGGGAGAGAACACAGAGGCTGGATTTCACCATTGAGTCATACCTGAGGGTCACAGGTGTGCTTATTGCCAAGATGGCAGACTCTAAACTCCCTTCCCCACCGCGGCTGTAGAGAAGTCTGTGTTCCAGGGGTCCAGCCTCAGGCAGGTGGAGCTTCCATCTGGCTGTGGTGGGAGAGACGGGGTGGAAGGAAGCCCCTGCCCAACCATGCAGGCCCGGCAGCGCGAGCACATGGAGCTCTCCGTCTGTGTGTGTGTTCAAGACCGACGGCTTCATGTTAATGTGGCCGCTTCCCTTAATCTGGCTCCTACGCCCCCCACCATGCACTGCCCGGATTTGCAGAGTGGGAAGACAGTCTCAGCTCCTGTTGTGTACAGGGAACAAAACAAGAGAGAGAGGAATCGGGGATGGGGATTGTGAGGGTTGGGGTTTGCTTTTACTGGGGTGGCTGAGACCTTGGTCTTATAAGGATGTGGGATTTGGTCCCCCTACCTGCAGAAGCAGCGCTGGAAACAGAGCGATTCCAACCGCCTTGGGAGTGGACAGGGCGGCCTTGCCTTGCACTGTCCGAATTTGTCCCGGGTGATGTTTGAATCTGATGACCAGAGAGGCTTTTTAAACATATTTTCCAAGGGTACAAGTCGGTTATTTTATTAGATGTTTCCGGCTTGATATAGCTAGCGATTAGATTCAGTTGGCAGGTTCCTGGCTGGAATCGGGCAGGAGCCATGCTTTGTTTTTCTGAAGCGCACACCTGCACGGGCTTGGTGCCTGCGTGGTGCCCTTAATCGGTCCTGTTCATTCTGAGTGCTTGGTCAGAACGCCGCCTGGTTTCCCCACTGTGTCGTTACTGATTCTCATTTTGAAATTAGTAAATCATTTGCAGGGAAATTCTCAGGTTATATAAACATCCTCTTCCTCAACCCGCACTCCCAGATTGAGCAGCATATGACGGTTCTTGCCCGAATCAATTAGTCACTATCGCGACTGCAAATCATGGTTTTCCGAATTCTTTATTCTTTTGGTATTTATCAGTGGCCATTCCACTCCGAGGAAAAGCTCTCCCGTTCCCTCTAGCTAGTTGTTTGCTCGTCTGCGTATTTATATATGGATTCCGTGCGGACACACGGGTTCTTATTCTATGCGGCGGTCACCACTGACCGCTTTTAATCCAGTTTGGACTGTCGTGGCTCTGGCCGGTGGTGATCTTTGGAGCTGCCTTCGCCGTCCCCGTGGCCTGCCCCGTCATTTCTGAGCATGTCCTTAGCTTCCGGCACAAGGAGATGTTTCAGGCCCCGGGGTTTGTCCCTTCCTGCCCCAGGTCCCGGATCAGCCGTCCCCTGCAAGGAGCCCTGGGTCCTCGTTGTGAGGAAAATCAGCACAGTGAAGGCAAAGAAACGCTGAGGGATGTCCTAGATTACAGGAGACTCCAGAGGTGGACAACTAAATGCAACGCAGGGTCCTGGGCCGGACCCCGAGCACGGGTCACATTAGAATATGGGCCGTACTGAGACCAACGTCTGCCGTCGGCGGTGCTGTTTTCCACGTGACACCTTACTGTGGTCATGACGGGAACCTCCTCATCTTCAGAGGGACGTGCTGGTCACAGACGGGCAGCAGCCCCGAACGGAGCCAGAGCCGGGCAGCCGGCGGGCTCGGCGGGCCCAGATGGGGCCTCCAGGCCCTCAGACTGGAACTCGCTCACGGCAGCTGGCCGTCTTCGTGGCTGCCCTGCGGCCGGGGGAAATGGCAGGACAGGGTGGAGTTTTGAGAGGTCCTTCACGGGTAAGTGATGAGGTCAAAATAATCATGACGAGGTCAAAGTTAGGTCGTTGCTCTCTCCCTCTTTTCTTCCTTCCTTGTTTTGTTTTTGGCTTTCTTCCTTTATTATTATTTTTTCTTTTTTTCCTGTTCTTTATTAACTTTACCGAGCCGTGCGGTCGAGAGTAAAAGGGAACGCCGGGACGCTGCAGAGCGGTGTGGTGGCCTCGTTCCCTGAGCCCCCACGTCCCTGTCGCCAAGGCAGGGACAGCGGGGGCCGGCGGGGGGCCGCAGGGCCCTGGGGCGGAGATCAGGCACAGAGAGCCCCCGCCCGGGACCCCAGCCCCAAGACTGTTAACGCCCCCGTAGCCCACACACTGAAGGCCGGGATGGGGGGCAAGTGTCCTGAGGGGTCCCAGCCCCAGGACTGGGGGCCACCGAGCCCCGGGCAGGGAGGGGAGGACGCAGGCACCCGGCTGACGCTCCTTGCCGCGCGGAGGCAGGGCTGTTTTTTCATAACATTGTGCCTTTCAGCAACATAAACTTTTCCACGAAATGTGCTTATATTCGCAAAATGTATCAAATAGAATAAAACTACTAAACAAGCGTGACTCAAAGGCTTGCTTCCGACTCGAGCAAATGGATTTTCAGTTTGCAGTTTGCAAATTCTTCCCTGGAGTTAAATTTTGGAGTCACTTTGCACAGTCTCACTCTCAGAGTGGTTTTCAAAGAGAGAAAACGCCTGAAGCAAAAATTCTCAATTCGACAGTGGCTCCCTTTCCTCACTGTCAGCCCGGCTCCCCAGGCAGGAGAGAGGTGAGCCTCCCGCCCGCCGACCCCTCCAGGACACCCAGTGTCCCCCGAGGGGCTGTGACAGACAGCAAGAGTCTCCCCGGCTCTGCCCGGGTCCGGAAGATAGCGCTGGGAGGGCCCAGGCTGCACGGTGTGGCCAACGGTGTGTGTCCAACGGTGTGTGTCCAGCCGCAGTTGATGCACCTGCAAATCTGCCCCCAAAAGCCACCACCCCCATGCAGAAGGCTCAGCTTGGACTCAGGCTGGGGAATTTCGTTCATTACTTTAAAGGCAAATCTGTAGCTGCTCCTGGAAAAGATCTGAGTAAACCCAGGGCCACCGGTCCCAGTGAGCTGCATGGCTGGAATGGAGGGGAGGCCATCCTGGAGGAGGCTCTCTCTTGGGTTTTCCCCTGGTCCCCCCCACCACCATCTTCCTCAGCAGGGTAGGGGGGTGCTGGGCACTATTTGCTTGGCAACCTCCAGCTCAGGGCCCCTGGTGCAGGCCTCGTGAGTGCCCTGGCACGTGGATGGGGACCACAGGGTGGGAGTGGCTGCTCTTCACATTCCACGCCCGTGAGCCGCCATCTGCAGAGCGGACGGGCCCTCAGGGCCCACCTGTGCCCGCTGCCCACCCCGGCCCACAGCCCGCCCTCTGGGCAGTCTCATCTCCCTGTCCTTCTGCCCACGGGTGCTCGCTGTGCCTAGGGGGCCACCCAGAGCAGGAGAGACCTCCCACTGCAGTCTGGGCCTCTGATATCAGGGGCTGTGGCCAGGGGACAAGCTCTTGGTCGAGCCCACTCCCGTGCGTTTCTGAGAATGCGAATACCTGCTAAGCGTTCACTAGGCCCACGTGGCCCGAGGAGGTGCGGACGCCCACCCCGCACCCAGGGGAAGGCGTGCCTCCCGCCAGGCCAGGCCTAGGGGCCTCTTGCTCCCTCTCTCTGCACATGGCGCGGTTGTTCCCTTCTCACGAAATAGTCTGTCCTCTCGGCTCCCAGGAGCCCCGCTTCCCCCGACCCTTCCTCACCCCATCTCCTCCCCAGAATCTGATCCGGTTTGTCCTCTGCGCAGGGAGCCCCACCCGCAGGCAAGCCCAGCCCGCCCCGCATACCTCCTCTCCCCTGTCTGTGCTCCAGAGTGCCCCCCATCCTGTCGCACGGTTTTAACTGCGGCACTGTCCGCAGAGACCCCCAAATCTGCATCTCTAGGCACACATCGACCCTGCTGGAGGACTGGCGTGTGTCTCTCTTGCCCTGTGGTATCTGCATCCCTGCAAGCTGTGGGCCGTGCTGAACACGTGCGGGGAAGGGGGAGGAGGAAAAGGAGGGCAGGGTGGGAGCAGTGGCTCTTGGGCATGCGTTTAATTTCATAACCGCCTGTCTTTTTGCTTGTCAACCTCTCCCCCCACCGCCCGTGGGAAGCACAAGGGAACACCTTCTGCAGGCGCCTGGGAGATTTCAGAAAGGTGCCCCCTAAGTAGCCTGTTTTGGAGACCTGCTGTGCGCCCGGCCACTGGGGTTTGCGTCTCTTGCCCCTCGCTCTGGGAGGCTGCTGTTGGCGGCCCTTAAACAAACAAGGGTGAGTGTTCAGGGCTACGGTGCCTCCGGGAATCTGGGGTAGAAACAGCTTCAGGACTGGCGGTTTCGGAACCGGGAGTTTCGATCCACCAGGGTGGGGCTGACAAGAGACCCTGGTTCACGGCCGAGCGAGGGGCCCAGCCAGGTTCTCTGAAAAGCCAGGACAGCCGCCTCCACCGAGGCGGGTCATGCGTTCCTGAGTAACGGCAAATGTATTTTAACTGTGGTTGGGACAAAAAAATGCACTTGCCAGTAAGACAGTGTAAAAACAAGTGCACGATAAATAAACACACAAATAACAATACACAGGAATACAAGTGTAAATAAAACCAGTGAACACCAGCCCCGCCTGGCGGAGCAGGTGCGATCCCCTGGCGACACTCTCCACTCCCAGCCTCAGGAGGCTCCTTGCCGCCGGAATAATCCGGACAAATGTTCCCGCTCCCGGAGCTGTCAGGGGGTCAGGGTCGCCAACGCGGAGAGATCCTCCCACGGGCAGCGGCAGGGGGGCCTGGACGCCCAGGCGGCTGCTCTGCCGAGTGACAGGGTTCTGGAAAGAGCCGGAGCCTATTTTAGGGAAAGTCACGGGAGAGGGTCGACCACTGCGGGCAGGTGCCTTCCTCACACGTCTGGATGGAGACAAGGAGGAGGAGGAGGAGAAGACCTGGGGTGCTGGCACGGCCGGGCCTCCTTGGTCGTCCCGGGGTGCGTGTCCCTGTGTGGGGCTGGCCTGGGCCCTGAAACGAGGCTCCCGCTCGAGGACCACATTCCGCACACGACACCTGTCTCTCTGCAGAAGGCGAGACGTCTTGAAATAAGCCAGCCAGTCGGGTTGACTGAGGAGCGTTGCTGTGGATCTGACCTCCTGGATTTGCTGATTTTCTCTGCGCCTCGAACCATGGGTGTCTCGGTGCCCCTGGCTGGGGACGCAGGTGTCCGTGGTCGCCGTGGTGAAGGGCAGGGCCGTGCCCACCCTGGCCGCGCACGTGGTCTGTGTGAACAAAGGCCACCTCTCCCCGAGCGTCTCCACGCTGCTTCCCAGCGGCAGTGATCGGGGAAACCCGAGACAAAGGGCCCCCAGGCTTCACGTGACACTGCGCTCTGTCACAGCGGGGTTCGTCTCAGCCGCTTCCCACCTGGAGTCCCACTCGACTTTCCGGAGGCAGAGCCGCTCTCCAGCTGCCTTCGGCCTGCCCGGCTGGGCCGCCTGCTGGGGGCCCAGGAACCTCCTCTCCGGAAGCTGCCAGAAGAACTCGGCAGAGAGTCAAGACAGGAAAAAAAGGCAGAAACTTCATCCCCTCTCGAGACTTCCCTCGCAGGCTGGGGCAGGCCAATGCTACACTGGCCCCGGAAAGAGGGTGACAGGTGCCAGAGGTGCGAGACCGAGTCTAAAAATCACCCCAACAAGCAGAACGACCTTGAACACGCCCCGGAGTCACTTTCCGACAACCTGGGGTGGTGACACCTGCCTCCCCCCCGCCCCCCGATAATGGAGAAGCCCTTCGTCCCTTCGGAAAACGCACAGGGGGCCTTTCCCACTGGGGCAGGGCCTGGGACAAGCCCTGGGACCGACTATGAGTGACAGCGCCACGGAGGAAGGGCGGGGGCCCAGGAGCCCCACCCAGCACAAGGGGTGCCCAGCACGGTCCCTGGCAGGCGGGTCATCCCCGGGGGTAGCCAGGCCTCGGGACCCCCAGGGCGAGGACCGCGTCCCCTCCTCTCTGCCTGCCGGGCCGGCCTCGGGGTGACGGCTTCCTGAGCGAGTGGATTCCAGACCCCGGACACCTCCGAGGAGACGGATGTCGGAATCTGCGAGCGTGGCCAGTGGCGGCTGGGAGCGTGCGTGGGGGCGAGAGGCGGAACCGCAGACTTCCAGGTGTTCCCGGGCCGTGCGGGGGCCTGGAGGCCAGCGGGAGCCGGGGCAGGTGCCGTAAACGCCGAGGACGTTGGCACGGGCTCCCTGCTGGGCACGCCTTCTCCGTTCTCTGGGATGCTGCGGTTTCTCGGGGAAGCGGCATCTTGCAGATCACTTTCTCCCGGCCTCCCCGGCTCCTCCTCGGCTCTCCTGCAATTACCGCCTCTCAGAGCCGGTCCCCTCATTAGTGCTGACCTGGGGAGGTAATTGCCAGCAGCACTTAGCGCCGGCGTCTTCCTTCTTACCCTACCCCGATCCTTCAATGCGCCGTGACATTAACGTCTGCGTGACCCGGCTGGGCCTGCCTGGCGGCGGCGAGGGTTCTCCCAGAACCATTAACGCCCTCGAATTCCAAACCCGGCGTCCTCGCACCGATCCGACTCCTCTTAGGGGGATGTTGTGTGCCGTCGCCATGGAAACCCTCTCCCCCCACCCCCCGCCCCGCCGCCCCACCCCCACAGCCACTCCCTGGTTTTAAGCTTAATTTTGTAAAAACATGCAATTCAGCTGGCAGGAGCTCTTGGATTTAAATATAGAGACTGGATTAAGTGAGTGTTGACATGGTGTTTGAATCCAGAGTGCAAAAAAAAAAAAACAAGAAATGAATAAAATCTGATAATGCTAAGGAATGTGGCGGAAAGCTGAGCTGGGGAGGTAGAAGCCTCATCAGACAGGCTCTTCAATGTCAAATAGTGCTCGATTTAGCTGCGGTGTCTCGTGTTTCATTAACATGTGTGCTGAGATGGCTTTAAAGGAGAAAATTAGTTTGGGTTCTTTTTTAACGCCAAGCTCTGCCCGCATAAGCTCGTTCTCCTGTCTCGGTTGGTGACGTAATGCCCAGAGGCCGCCACTTCTTCCCTCCTTCCTGCTTTGCCCCTGATATCTGGGTGGCCTTGGGACACCCTTTGTGCCATTAGTGGGACAGAAGAGCAGTGCGAGTCCCGGCCTGGGTCTCGTGGGGCCGTGCGCATTTCAAGGCTCGCTTCTGGAAACCTGGGCCGGCCGCCGTCCCAGCGAGCTCCAGCTGGCCTGCTGGGTGAGAGGGGCGCACGGGCCGGTCACCCCCTCACTCAAGCCCGTGGGCACGGGAGGCCGGCAACTGCAGGACACCCCCCGCCCCCCTCATCACATGCATAAGAGAGCCGGGACTCAGAGACCCGCCCGGCTGAGTCTAACTCGAATCGTGAGCCCACAGAACCGTGAACTAAACAAATAATTGTTGTTTTAAGACACTGAGTTTGGGCGTATTTTAGTGTGCAAAGACAGCTGACTGCTACACAGCCCAACAATAAAGTATTAGATTATCCTTGTCGCACGGAAGTAGGGGAAAACAAAACAGCTGTTATTTTAGCTGTTCAACGTAGGGCACTGGATGATTTCTCGATAAACAGGGAGAACTTCTGTTTGCGGAACCCTGCAAATTTCAGAGCCTATAATCTTCCCTGTGCTGGCCGCTCTTGTCTCTCAGAAACACGGTTGCCAGATGGCTCCTTCCAGCCAAGTTCCGCTGGGGCCAAGTTGCACGGGGCTCCGAGCTGTAGCCCGATCCTTTGGTTGGTCTGAACATCGAAAATGCGTTACAGTGGGGCTCAGGAACCCCATCTTTCTGACAAGTAGCAGGGACCTTTTTCTACAGGCTGTCATGACCACCGACATGCCGGTCCAAACTGTGCCTGGGAAACCACGAAATGGCACGGAAGCGAGCGTTAGCACACACAGAGCGTGGCGTGCATCGCTGGTCGGAACTCGCGCGTGTTGAACGAGTAAATGGCAACGTCCTGCCTGTTGGCGCGCGTTCCGTGCAGGACAGCCAGCCTGGGACTGAGGCCTTCACGAGCTGAGGTCGGGCCACGCATCCCGAGTATGCAGATGCTGGTCCGAGCCTCAGTTTGAGGGCAGGTGTGAAATGGGGTCACAGCACGCGCCGTGCTTTTCCACGGAGTCACCCCAGCGCTTTGTACGTCACTCAGCGCCCAACACGCGAAAGGTATTCTCGCGATTACGACGGTGAGTATTACACTTCACGTCCAGGACTGGGACATGCACAGAGATGTTCGCGGCCCCCACGGCTCGGTTCCGTGGCACACGCGTGTGAGTGAGGCTCGAGACCTCTTTCCCCCACGCTGTGTCTCCCATTCTCTGTTTCCCTAGGATCCGGGATGCTCCACGGGGGAGCCCACAGGTGCAGTGCCGGCCTGCCATCCTGCCATCGGGGCCTCGGAGAAATCCGCTGGCAGACCTGGACGGACATTCTGGCTCGACGATTTCCACCGTGCCCGAAAGCTGGAGGCATCGGGCGTTTCCCGTCCGTAATCCCATCCGATGGCTCCGGCCGCCCTTCCTGGAAGATGGCACCCTCCCATGCGGGAGATTAAGACTCAGCAGCCGAGACGGAACAAGGCCCCGAGAGGTCAAAGGCAGGGAGGGAGGCGCTGAGATGTGAACTCTCAGGGAGCCCCGGTACCCAGGCTGGCGGGCGGGTCTCTTCGGCGCTGTGTCCCCCTTCCCAAAGACGCCTGCTCCTTCTACATCGTTTCTGGAGTTCCCAGCGGCCCGGAACAAACAGAAGACACATCTCGCCGACATGTTCCCTGCAGAACGGCCATGCGGGGCTGTGCGGAGCATTCCGAGTCCAAACAGGCATCTCAAAATAACACGGCAAAGTGCGTTCATGAAAATGCAAAACGCTTCGTCAGGATGAATGTGCTGGGCGGACGTTCAGGGACAGGCACCGACCATCTGCCGTGGGGGGCCCGTGCCAGCCAACGCGCCCAGCAGGACTGCTAATGCCGTGGCAAGGAGACTCTCGAAATAATCCTGCAGTGTCATCCGTGCACTGGCCGCTAACACGTCGAAATGCGTTTCTTACCGACTTAGGGGAACGCTCCGGGCCCTCCGAAGCATGTTTCATTCACAGGGGCGACTGCTACATTTCGGTTATTCCCATAAGACCGAGATGTTGATACCGAGTGGCGGCACAGCCAGCGCTAATCGCTGCTGGGCTGAGCCGCCTGCCTCTGTCATTAAGGCAGAAGTAACGTCCCGTCCTGCTAATTCCAGGTTTGATTCCAAGAGCCCTGCCCTGCTCCTGCTGTCTTCGGGAAGCCCGGCCCCCGGGAAGGGGGGGGGGGCACAGCCTCCCGCCTCAGCGTCCCAGATAGGGACCTCCGTGTGTCTGCAGGGAAGGACGCTTCCCCGGCCCATCGGAGATACTTGGCAACGTCCGTGTCCTTGCACCTTGACTGCATTTTTGGGAACGTTCTCGTACCCGGGAGTGCAGAGAGAAGCAGCCTGAACTAAGTGGAGCCTTCATCTCCCGAGGACTCGGAGCGATGTGGTTTCAGAGCCACGCGTGGAGTCAGCACTGTGCGCAGGACGGACACCTGCCTCTCTCCTCCCGGCCGCGTGTGCAGGTGAAGTCGGCTCATACAAGAGGGACGCACTGGGAACAGCGGCACTTTATCGGCTGTCACTGTCACCGCCATCATCATTGTCGTGACAACCAAGTGTGCTGGACCCCCACCCCCCAGCGGGCTGCCCTCTGCCCCTGCGACCCGCAGACCGGCTCCTGGCTCATCCAGAGAGTTCATGGCCTGTCTGGCCACAGAGGGTGCAGGAAGGGGCCTGGGGGGATTCCACGCCTGGGCCTGGGGGTCGCCCCACAAAGACAGCAGCTGCCCGGCCGGGACGAGCCCTGGCTGCAGAGCCCCCCTGGACATGCCCAGTGGCTGCCCCAGCCGACGGCATCCACCCTCAGCCACCTGCAGAGCCGCCTGTCACGGCCAGCCCAGCAGAGCCTTCCACAGCATCTAGCTTGAGCTCCCCAGGACTGCCCCTGCTGGGGAGCCTCCCTAGCGGGTGGCTGGCTCAACCTGGGCACCCAGGGGACCACAAGCAGCTGTGACCGAGTGAGGTTTCCACTAAGCTTCGTGTGTTCCCAGTGGCCGAGAGCTGTGAGTTTGAACTCACACCAGATGTGGATCCAAGGCTGTCCCTATCTCTCCCAAGCTGTGTCACTCATCTGCCCGGGAGCCTCAGTTTCCTGACTTATGAGACAGAGATGCTCCTGGCCCAGGCTGAAGGTGTCCTGTGAGCTCGTAGGTGGAACAAGTGCACAGGTGCGGCTGTTGCCATGGTTATGATCTTCACGGCACCAGGACTGAGGGTAAATACGGACACACACGTCGTGCTCTTAGAAGACAGACGAGTGGTGGTGGCATTTCCCCAGCGTGGGCTGGGAGCGGTGGTCAGAGAGACTTGCCAGAGGGCGTGGAGTGGTCCATCCTGGCATTCCAGTGTCTGGCTCTAACGCAGGATGCAGATCTTTCACGCAGGGACAGGAACGGAACATGCAGTGATCGCCTCAAACGTGGGCGGCTCTGCACAGACACACCCTGTGCCCTGCCGGGCAGCTGCGGTCACTCTTCTGGTTCCTGTTTCTCCCCTTTGGGGCTGGGTGGCCTCAGGGCCCCACGGCTCGGCCACGGTGAGGGAGCTGGGATTCGAACCCTTTCCGAGTACCGAGGGCAGCCCCGTGCTCTTCCAGGCCTTGCGAGGCTGCCCCAGGCGGTGCTGCTTCCAGGGGCTGGCGGGAGACCCCGCCTCGCCTGGTGTTGGGGCAGCCGGTCAGAGTCCAGAGGACACCCATCCTCAGGACACGACCAGCAATGCTGCCCCTGAGAGCAGCACCCACTGCTTCACTGTGGCAGGTGGCAGCGTGTTCCCAAGCCTGGGACCCAGAGCCAAGCCAAGCCCTGCAGGATAGAAAGGCAGATACCGATCTGTTTCATGGTCTAAACCACAGACGCAAACCGGGCCGCGCCGGCGCTGTGTGTTTAGCTCCCAACATGGTGTGAGCTCTGCAGAGAGCCTGCGCCCGCCGGCTCGTTGATACCCCAGCAGCTTTTAGCGTCCGGCAGGGAAGGTGCCCTCAGTCACCCCCACGACAGAGGAGGACCTGGATGTCCCTGGAAGCGGGGTTGGGGGTGTCCTGCTGAGGTCCCAGCCAGGCTCCCCTGGGCCTTCTGACACCAGCTCTTTGCTTCTCTAACGGCATGAACCGAGACGGCATCGTTCATTCATTCAATATTTGGCTCCAGCTGAGTACCCGGTGCCGTGCGGGCCCCTGGTGAGGAGCACATGCCCTGCCCTCAGCTCAGGTGTGTGGTCAGGGGAATCACCTTGGAATAGAGCAAAGACTCCCCTGCAGCTGTGCTGGGAAGGTGAGGCTAGGGGGTCCCTGGGGCCACCAAGCTTGGAGGTTGGAGAGAGCTTTGGAGGGGCCGAATGGGGCTCAAGATGGCCCCCCAGATGTCTGTCCCGTGGGCAGCCAGCAAGGGAGGGTCACACGGGGCAGCATGGCAGCAGGGGAGGGCGGGGGAAGGGCAGGCTGGCCAGGCCCGGGTCCCCCCTAATGCAAGGTGTTCCTTCTGGGGGCCACTCCCGCTACAGTGTCCCCAAACCTCACTCCTACCCCTATGAGTGTCTCCTGTCTCCTGGCCACTCAGCAGACATTTCAGTGCTCCACTCAGCCCGGGGTGGGCAGGGTGCCACGAGGTCCCCGGCAGACGTCACGGTGATGCCGAGTCTTTTCCTCTGAGTCGGGGCCCACCTTGAGGGAGACAGCAACCCCACCTGCGTCATAGAGGACCGCCGCTGTCCCGGATGTCAGGTGGCTGTGCTGCTTTTCAGGTGCTGGGGGCCCACGGGGTGGCATCAGCCATGGGAGGCAAAGATGCCACCTGCCCAGGACATCGTCCTTTAGGGCCGGAAGTCACCCCCGTGAAACCTCTGCAGACAGAAGTGGCCGCACGAGCTTGAGGCCTCCTTCACCCACGGCTGCGTGAGCGTGGCCTTTCCCGTGGAAACCACACCCGTCGGCGTCTCCGCCCCAGGGAGCAGGATGCGAGCCGGCACCTGGCCGCCGGGCGCAGGTGGCGAGTGGGGCAAAAGCTGCGTGAAACAGGGCGACACCAGGTGACGGGATTCTCGGCGGCCCCAGGGGGAGGCTGGGAGAAGGGCAACGGCGCTGGCCCCGCACGCATGATGCGATAAGTGGGTAATTGTTGCTGTGATTAAAATGCTTTCGATAATAGCCGACCTTCGCGTTCGTCAGACGCTGAAGTGTGCCTGAGTATTGTCATAAAATGTGGGGAAATTCAGGAACACTCGATTGTTCGTTAAACCCTGGAATGTTCTGACACTAGGTGAGTGTCAACCGTCCGAGCAGCAAACGTTCCCCACGTAACATTTGTGGGCTGCGGGGGGAACGTGGGCCGCGGGGGACCCGACCCGACTGAACGGCTGTGCGCGAAGGCGCAGACGCCTAATAGAGCCCCGCCCGCCCCCGCCCGCCCGGTGAAGACTCGGCGCATCAGCACGGTCTGCGGTTCTGCTCAATAAACACGCTCCATAGGCAGAACCCAACACGAGGAGCTTATGGCTGGGGTGGAGGCGACGCGTTGCCCGCGGACCCCACCGGTGGGAGAAAGCGCGTGTGCACGGCCTGGCGCCGCCCAGGGGGGGCACCCAGACGCCTGCAAGCCGGAGCCCGGCCCAGGCTGGGGCAGCTCGGCCGGGACACATGGGGTCGCCCTCCAGCCGAGAGGCCGGCGCGGGGCGTGGGCTCCCGCCTCCCTCGACAGCCCCACCGCTGGCGGCAGCCGCCTGCGCGTGTTCTGGAGGGTTCCGAGACTGGGCCAGTGGAGGACCTCACTGCTGAACACACGCACACACTTGCACACATGCTACACACATACCACCCACACCACATGCAACACACAGCATACCCCCACATACAACACAGACACCACACACAGCACATGCAATACATAGCATACCCCCACACACAACACACACAACACACACAACACATGCAACATGTAACATATCCCACACACACCACACACTCCACATGCAACATGCAACACACACCCCACACAACACACACAACACACACCACATGCAACATACAGCATACCCACACACACACCACACACACCACATTCAACACATAACATATCCCCCACACCACACACAACATATAACATACTCCACACACACATACACACCACACACCACATACAACATGTAACATGCTCCACACACAGAACACACACCACATGCAACACACAACATAGCCCCACACACAACACACACACCCTGCACCCAGCACACAACACACCACACACATACCACATGCAACATGCAACATACCCCACATATACAACACATGCACCACAAACACCTCATACCCCACACACACTGCACCCAGCACACAACACACCACACACCACATGCAACACGCAGCATACCCCCCACATACAAACGTGTGTGGTGCATACAACACATGCACTACACACACCCCACACCCCACACACCCTGCACCCAGCACACAACACACCACACACACACACAAACGAGAGTGCAGAGGTAAGTGTCCCTACCGCTCTGTTCTCAAGCCCAGCTGGAGCAAAACCACCCCAGGTGGTGTGCATCCTCGGTTCTCCAAGCCCGTGACCACACCTGGGTCAGCGGGCAGGGGGCCATCGCAGGGAAAGCCAAACTCTTCTCAGAGTGGGAAACCAGAGTCGTCGCTTCTTGTTTTTACGTATTTTAACCAAGAGGGTGACACAAGTCCGAGCGCGATGAATATTAGTCACCCTTGCACGAGCACCCGCGGACGGAAGCTTTGATCCCGGTGGACCCGGCGCACGGCCTGTGCATTGCTCTGAAGGCTCAGGTCAGCACACGCGCCCCTGGTGGTCCGGCCCGGGCCACACTGGGCCTGGCATCCACGCCGGGGGTGGCGCTGGGGCCCGGGCTGCTGCTGGCCCACAGAGCACCGGCCTCACGACAGCAGACAGTCCAGCCGGAGCCACAGAGCCGTGGCGTTGCAGCGCACGCAATTGCAGCTGTCCGCCCACTCCTGGACCTGCACAGACGACTTCGCAGCGTTCGTACGAATGAGAGAGGAGCGGGGCTGGGATTCTGGCTTAGATTTTCGGGACGTAGAACTCCTTTCTCGATGAGTAAATAATCTTTTTCAGAAACAGGGGTCTTTAAATCCTCCGTTAGCGCCTTGGAGACTTTCCGGTACGTTATGTTGCTGGCATCTCGCTAAACCTCTGGGTGGCGGGGGCTGGGCTGCCAAGTATGTGTTCTGTGGGGAGGGGGTACCAGGTGTTGGGTGGGCCACAGAACACAGATGGCCATGCCGGGAGTGGGCACGGCCCGGGAGTGGGCATGGACCAGGGAGCGGGGAGACCCCCTGTCGGCAGCTGCCACCTTGTTTCCTTAAATGTTCCCAGTAACCGGGGCTCACGATGGTGCCACAGCCCCAGTTACAAACGTGCAACCGAGGTCCCGAGTCACACTGAGCAGGGAGCTGGGGTCTGCGTCTGTGCCTGTTGGGCTTGGAAAGCCAATGATCCCTCTCTCCACACCGAGGAGCCCGCCGGCCTCTCTGCTCCCAGGTCAGGGTCCCTGGTAAGCACAGGATGCATCACCACGGAGGAGGAGGTGAGTGTTCCCCCGGGCTGCAGGTGGGGGCTCCTGGCGGCCCCGGCGTGGGAAGTGTCCCCAACCCTCCCGCACCTCGGCTCCAGGTCCTTGGCCAGCTCCAAACGCACGTGAACTACCTGCATCTCCACCTCTTTTGATGCCCCCCCAGGTACATCCCACCTTCCAAAAGACTCGGTGACGAATGCTTCCGGCAATCGTTGCTAACTTTATTACGTCTCGGTGAGGCCACGGACCCAAGCAGAACCCAACTGCAGCGCAGACTGCAATGGTCTTCTTGCAAAAGAGAGAGGTGAGATCCCCCCGTGCGACCAGCGATGCTGAGGGCAGTCTCCGCTAACTCTGTCTGTCTGTGCCGCCTTGGGGGCTGCAGCTGCCCCCTGGGCAGAGCCGAGCCTGCCGGATGTGTCTGTGCCGAGGCCCCACTGGCTGCTGACACGCGATTCACAGACAGGCGCACGGAGGACTTACAGATGTGAATCGGAGGAATTCTGACAGCCTCTCCTGCCGCAAAATCTGCAGCTTCGGGGACGACACGATAAGTGAAGAGTCCCTCGTTAGAGTTGCATGGAGCAAGGTCCCCCGACAGCCCTGTCACTCCTCGCTCCCGCCCGCCTACCGGATGCTTCCGCCGTGCAGTTCCCTCATCTGAGGACAGGCGCGTGCGCGAGCCCGTCACCTGGGTGCAGCGAGCACACACGCGGTCACCGTCACCATCGGCGCTGCTGCCACACAGGTGCCATTTGTTGAAAGCATGGGCAGCCGTCTCCTGGGCATCTCAGCCCCCGCACACGTCTTCCGTTGGCAACGCTCCGGCATCTGTCGTGGTGATGGCGAGGCTCGAGCCGCAGCGCCGTCCTGGCAGGACATGCTGTCTGTTGACGGGGATGGCAGTCTACACGGAGCACATTCAGGCGCCCGGCCTGCCACCCCAGTGAGGACGCCGCAGGGTGTCCAGACGAAACTGTCCCTGATTGTCACGGCCCCTCAAACAGCCCCGAAGCTCCGGGGGGACCATGTCAATCCATCGAGTGTAACTAAGAGAAACGGTGCAGGTGACAGCTCTCCTTTTTGGTCAAAAGTAGGCTCTGGCTTGCCAACTAAAATAAAACTTGAGCCGCCCACCCGGCTGAATGGGCCCCTTCTAGGCCAAGGGGAAATACGCAGAAGCTGAGCTACCGCCATGAGAAAGGAGGTTGGAAGCCCTAGCTCTGCCCTGTCCCTTGAGGAGTCATCCTCTGTGACAATAAGGCACAAAAGCATTACCAGGCCTGAGGCGACACAAGCCAAAGCCCAAACCACACCTGCAGCTCCTGGGTTTGCCCAACAGACACTGTGAGTCTGAGTCTGTATCGGCAGCCTGTCTCTGATCAGCGGACGTCCTCATTTTAACGTAGAACGCTCCAAGCCTTTAGACAAAGCTGCGCGTCTTTAACCAACCACGAATCAAGAATCTTTAAACCCCCCCTGTAACCTGTGAGCCCCCGCTTCGAGATGGCCCGACTTTCCGGGCCAAACCAATGTACGTCTCCCACGTATTGATTTGTGACTTCGAGTGTAATTCCTGCCTCCCCCCCCCCGAAATGCATAAACCAACCCGTACCCAACCACGGCGAGTGCACTTGCTCAAGGCTTCCTGGGCGTGGCTCGGGGCCATGGTCCTTAGCACTCGGCTCAGAATCAACCTAAGTTATTTCACAGAGTTCAGGTTCTTTTCCGTTGGCAGGTTGGAGGGGTGGCATGAACTCAGGAGTGGCGGGAGGGACAGGGGTGCAGAGACAGGAGCCACGGGGCAATCGCTGGCCTCCCGTTCCTAGCCCCGGGGGTCCCGGGCGGACAGGGGCCTGCTCAGAGCCTCAGAGACACCATGGGGAGGACCGGGCCAGGGGAGGGGGGCTCCACGTCGGAGTCTGCGAGTCCTGGGAACCCCTGTGCTCCTGTTTGGAGGCTGTTGCCAGAGGCCCACAGGCGGCCTGACCTCAGCCTGTCCCGAGGCTGCGGTGGACATCTGGGTGTGGCCTGGTTGCCATGGCAACGGTCCTCCGAGGGGCAGGGTGAAGGTGCATAGTCCTGGGCCCCTTGGGGCTGGCACTGTCTCCAGCTCTGGGCCGGCAGCCGGCAGCCGGCAGCTCCTGCCCTCCCTGCACCCCCTCCCCCCACCCCCTCACCCCCCACGCAGGTCCGGCCCCGCTAGAAAATGTCCAGGAAGCCAACCCCGGTCCCTCCCGCAATTGGCTTCGAATTCATCAAGCCGAGCGAAAGAGGCGCCGTTAAGTATCGCTCTCGAATCCCAACACGCAATAAATACCTTTTTCCAGGAAACCTTGATCATCGACTCTCGATGAATAGACTGCCACTCGGAAGCCAAAGGAACATGGCGGTGGCCGTGAATTCCGATGGATGTGGCTGATGGGGAGGAGGAATCTTCCCGACCCTGGCGGAGGCTGCCGCTGGGCTGGGGGGCCCCCCACCTGTGCGGCCGGCCCTGGGGAGCCCCGGCTGTCCGGCTCCACAGCTGGCCGTCACCTGCACGGACACGCTGCAAAACCACAGCCGCCCTTGCAGGAATTTTAGGATCGGAGCGTACGTAAGCCGGGACGGCGTGTTTTAGTTTCAGAAGATGATCGTTTCGGGCAGACAGAGCCTCGGTACGTGGGCACGAGGCTTCTGCGTGGGGACTTGTGCGCACCGCGGTGGCCCCAGGTGGTGATGCTGGGGTTGCAAAGGACCAATGCCTGGGGCCGTAGTCTCTAAACCGGAGGGGCCTGGGTGCGGGGCCACAGGAGATCCCCTTCCCCGGATCCTGCCCCTCTTCGCTGATCTGGAAAATCGCCCAGAGCCAGAAGGGGTCGGACAGGGCAGGAGGATTTCTTACAGATGCCCAGGAGTGTCTCCTGCAACTCGGTCTCCAGGAGGTTCTGCGTTTTCAGCTGTGACAGTCTGGCGAACGCTTTAATGCCTTGCCTGGAGAGGAATCGGGGAGGGGTCACTGTGCTGGAGATGCGGTCGGTGGCTGGTCCCAATCCCACAGGAGGAAGCCCCCAGCCCACAGACGAGGCGGCTCAGAGAGCGAGCGAGGATCTCAGGGAGCAGAAGGAGACACTGTGGGGACTAAGGGGGGCGGGAGAGAAAGGTGTCCCCGCCAGGCTGGCAGGAAAAAAAAAACTAGGCTAGCCCCAGGTCTGCTAGAAGAGAGGGAAACGTGAGGGAAACGTGAGGGAAACTCCCAGGTAAGGAGGAGCTGTGCCACTTGTAGTCTCACTTAATGGCGGTGCCAGAAGGGGTGGGTGCTTTAGGTACGAGCAGGGCCAGCCACCTGGGGCTCAAGGAACCAGCAGAGGAGGAGGCTGCAGTCCAGTGGGTGGTCCATGAACACACCCCCAGTGGGGCGCAGACCCCCAGGACACCTGTGAGAGCACCAGGCCAAGGTATGGAGAGTCACCTGCAGGTATCAGGACCACGGTGACCAATAGCACGCTGACTCGCAGTGGGCGGGAGGGGTTTCATGGGGACGCAATTGCCGTGTGCACAGGCTACAGGTGTGGCCCGCCCCACGTGCATGGGCCCCGGAAAGTGGGGTAGAGAGGTGAGATATACTGGGGGGGACCCCGGACATTCCCCCGTGGGGCGAGTGTGGCTGCAGAGGGGTGTGAGCGTCCGCACGTAGCATCCTCCTGCTCCGCGAGGGGAAGGGACCGGCCTGTGGTCACCACACAAGTGCTCAGGGAAGACCTTGGGCTCCCCGAACGCGGATCTGTCAACAGGGTGGGATCCCCTGGAAGGCTCTGGAGGAGCCGACGAAAGCGAATGCTGATACCCTGGGAAGAGGGAAAGCCCTGCCATCCAACAAGGGGGGTGCTGCCAGCTGTGGCTTGGAGGAAACTTGAGCAGCGGGTGGAAAATGCCAAAGCCCGGCCATTCCGGAATGTGGGAAACGGCAGTGGAGACATAGCTCACAGAGCAGGGAACAGAGAAGCCCTCAAGGACAGGCCCTGCGCCCGCTGCAGGCGCTTGATGTACTGGGGGCCGGGCCATTCGGCGACAGGGACAGACGGCCTCTGGGAAGATGCAGTGCCTGACCAGGGCAGCAGCAGCGTCACAGGCGGAGACAGATGCGGGCGGGAGCGCCGGGGCCGCCGCAGGCAGGATGGCGCACGCCTGTGCACGGGGAAGAACCAGGTGGCAGTGGCCAGGAGCAGGGTCCCGCCAGGGAAAGGCGGCCAGAGATTTGAGTGAGCAAGTGGGGCGGAAGAGAAAGACTCCTCCAACAGGGAGTGGCAACCTGGCAACCGAGGAGGTCACAGCGCAGACTTTACCCAGGTGGGTTTGGCCCCCTCCCCAGACAAGGTGACAACTATGATGGCATGGCCACCTTCCTGCAGGACGATTTATCCAGGGCCTGTGGCCCACCGTGTACCCGGGCGCCCCGCGCAGCCCCTGGCCGGGATGAAGCCATTGCACGTTTTTCTCTCCTGCGCCCTCCGTCCACCCTCTTGCCCTCACAGCGATTGCCCTGGAGGCTGGCGACATGCGTGGGGCTTCCCAAAGCCTGCGGGTGTGGGGCGGGCACTGCCCACTGAACAACAAGGGTGTGGGGCGGGCGCGGCACAGCCAGGGTTAACGCGAGTCAAATGGCCCAAGGTGGAGGGCCAGCCTCTGCCTGAACACGGAGGGAGACTCCTAACACGGAGGGAGACTCCGCTAAGCGGAATTAGAATTCCAAAGGGAGAGAATTTGAACTTCCAGTTCTTTGTGCTTGAACTTGTAAATCTGGGACTTGACCTTAAAAGACTGTTTAACCACTTCAGGGCCAGCCTCGACCATCCTCGACGGCCACAGATGAACGCGCACAGCCCAGCGGCGGCTACGGTGTTAATAACAAAACTTGACCTTTCTAATTTTTCATGTATCAAAGTAAAATTGTGAACATTTAAAAATAACGTAACGAAAACACATATGTGTATGTTACCTGTTCTGATGTACATGACAAGGAAAGCTGCCTGTAAAATAAAACGAGCTGTCAGGGCTTTCAAGCTTTCCTCATCACACACGGGAAAAACGGACCCGTCGTCAGTGCACAGCACAGACTGCCGTGCGGACTGTGAGTGCCGCTGCGGGCGAGGTCTCGAGGCTGGTGAGTGCCGGACAGAAGTGGTTAATACTTGGGCTTAAATTTTCTCCTGAGCTTTTCGCAGTGGGACGTGGTCCTTGAGTGTTCCAATCCGACGCACTTTCAAGTCGCCGACACTTTCTCATCTGTGATGCTGAGCCCTTGCATCCTCTCTGGTAATTCACGCTGATGAGTTAGGCATCGTTTGGGCCGTCGCATAGAATAGGCAGTAAACCCTCAAGGAAGGCGGGTGCCTGGAGCCAAAAGCTATTCTAAAATGTTCCAGCCCTCTGGAGGCAGCAGCCACACTTGCTGCCAGGGACCTTTGGCGGGGTACACTGGGAGCAAGGGGTGGGGTGTGGGGCCTTCCGGGATAGGGAGCAGGCCCCCCAGGGAGACCACAGTCTCTCCCCAAGGAGACACCCACTCCCGGGTTTATCAGAGTCAAGGCGTCCAAAGGGCAGAGACAGGAAACAACACAATAGGTGTCGGGGAGCCCCCTGCCCCCCCACTGCCACGAGCTGTAGGGGACACACTTCTAGCCCCCCCGAGTCCTCCCTGCCTCCCTCCCCAGGCATGTGATGGGGGGTCCAGCACCCAGTGGTCCACATTTGTCTTTGGCCTAAGCTTAAAGTCTTAAGGACCTGGTCCCCATTTGATTTGCCCGGCCCCTTCTCTTCCCCAAGGCGATGTCACCATCTGGCCCCCTGTTCTACGAGAGTGAATCAAATCGGTGGATGAAACAGTAGAAAGCTTGGCTGAGACCACGGTACACTGTTCAGCGACCTCACCTGAAAGGGAGCCTCTAGTTTGACCTTCCTGCAGGATTGGTCAGGTGCTGCCATGCTTAGCGGAGCCAGCGTGTGCCTTGTTGCACCCACAGGTGGTGGCACGTGGGGACTGGGATGGTGGAGAAGGAGGCTGGCGCTGCACCTGGAAGAGCCAGGTGGAAGCCAGCGAGGCACTAGGCTGAGAGCCACCAAAGGGCTTGTGGCAGGCAAGGGTCCTGTCCAGGGAAGTGTCCCCGAAGGATCATTCTGGTGGCTATGGAAAGGATTCTGGAGGGAACTTTCTGAGATCATGAACCTTCAAAGACTCGCTGGCTCGCACCCTCCACCTGGGAGGGTGGCCAGGCCCGGGGTGGGTTTGGCCATTTGAAAACAGGCCATGGGCTGGGTCTGGCCTGGGAGCCCCTGGCTCAGTCACAAGTCTTAAAGAATTGAAAAATATTGAAAATTTGTAAAAGGTATGTTCTCTAAACACAATGGAATTAAATTAGAATTCAACAACAGAAAGAAATCTGGGAAACCCCAAAATATTTCATAAATAAACCATATTTCAAAATAGAAACCACTAAGGAAAGTGGAGAATATCTTGGATTGAATGAAGATGAAAACACAACATATTAAAATGGTAGTATTGACATCTCAAGTATAGACAGTGATTTTTCTAATATAAGAAAAGACAGACACACAGGTCAGTGGAGTTGGACTGAGAGCCCAGAAATAAACCCAAATGTTTTACTGCCAAGGCAATTTAATAAGAAGTAAGTATAGCCTTTTCAACAAATGGTACTGGAACAACTGTGTAAAATTTATAAATATTTGTTCATCTGTTATTTTCTTTCAGAGACAGGGTCTCACTATGTTGACCAGGCTGGTCACAAACATTTGGTCTCAAGTGATTCTCCTGCCTTGGTCTCCCAGAGTGCTGGGATGACAGGCATAGCCACCACATCCACCCAAGACTTATAAGCTTTATGAACATTTATAATTTTAAAATGCTTATATTAAAAATATATAAACTTCTACTTCAATAAGCTAAGAAAGGAGCAAATCAGATTAAAAGTAAGTAAAAGGAAAAAAATCAGGATTAAAAAAATCAGTGAAAAAGAAAACAGAAAAATGATACAGAAAAATTAGTAAAACCAATAGTTTATTTTTTAAAAAGAGAGAAAATGGATTGGCCAAGATTGAAATAGAGAAGAAACAAAAAGGCAGACTTTGCAGTCAAAGGGAGGCCTTCACTACAGATTCCACAGAGCAAAGCAGGGACAGGACGCAGGAGTAGCTGCACCCTGCAGGTTACAAACCTCCCATATCACATTTGCACTTCTGGAAAGACAGGATTTACTGACATTTCCTTGAGAAAAATTAGACAATATGAAGAGACTAACAATCAAGGAAAGAAGTTGAATGGGTAAGTAAAATCTTTCCGACACGGGAAAGGTGAGATTTAAATGCTTTCTTGGTTAGTTTCATCAAACACAGGAGGAGGGAAAACCATCAGCCACATGCAAACCCTTTCAGAAAATAGAAGTGAGAGCATTTTATAATTAATTTTTATATCATAATACTGGTCTCATAATGTAAATTTTAAAAATCACAAAAAATAAAACTAAGGATTAAAATACCTTATGAACATAGAGGGAAAAGTCCTTAACATAATTTTAACAAACCAAATCATAAAAAACTATGCAACATGACCAAATGGATGTTATCTCAGGAAGAGAAGGTTGATTTGGCATTTGAAAAAAATAGATGAATGCAGCACACCGTATAAATAGGATAAAGGAAAACCGCGATATGGCCGTTTTAATGGATGCAGAAAAATAATGTGTCAAATCCAACGCACGATCATGATAAAAACTCAAAAGGCGCCTATGAAAACTTTGTGTGACATGCATCAATTGCAATTAGGAAAAAGAAGAAAGACACATGGATTACAAGGAAAGAAGCGAAACCATCTTTATTTGAAAATGACCTAATACTATATGTAGAAAATCATAAGAAATTGAAAAAACTACTGGTACTAGTAAGTTTAAGAAGATCAATCTAAAAAAATCAATTGTATTATACATCAACAACACACAATAGAAAAGGGAAAACCTAAAAATTACATTCACAGTAACATGAAAGAGAATAAAACACTAAAATAAATGTACAAGACGTGTAAGACCTTTAAGTTTAAAGCTACAAATTATTTCTGAGGAACACTTTAAGAAGAGTAAATAAATGCAAGGTATATAAGGTTTAGTGGATGAGAATACTAGGTATTGTAGGAGACAACGCCACTCAACTGGACTGTGGTCAGTGGAAACTCTTATCATGTTCCCAATGGCAATTTTGAGGAAACTGGGAAGCAGATCTTGAAATTAATATGGAAATACAAAGGATCTAGAATGTCTTACATAATTTTGAAAAAGAATTGAGGTGGAGGACTCGTATTGTCAGATTTTGAAACTTACCCTGAAGTTCAGCAACAAAGATGGGGTAGTACTGGAGAAAGGACACACAGGTCAATGGAGTAGGACTGACAGACATGACATACAGCCGAGTGCTTTACTGCTGAGGCAATTTAAAAAGAAATAAGTGTAGCCTTTTCAACAAACAGTGCTGGAGCAATTGTGTATCCAAATGCAAAATGTAAAAATACACTTAGATCCTTAATTTATACCACAAATGAAAATGAACTCAGAATGAATCATGTTCATATTCTAAGAGCTAAAATTATAAAATTTCTACAATACAACATAGGAGATCTTGGGATATACAAATTTTTTTTTTTTTTAGATATTCCACCAAAAGCATAATCCACTAAAAAATTAGTTGTATTTCATCAAAATTAAAAACATTTGCTCTTCAAAAGACACCGCTAAGAAAATCAAAATACAAGTCAAAGACAAGAAGAAAATATTCGCAGATCAAATATCTGACAAAGGACCTGTGTCTGGGAGATATAAAGAGCTGTTACAACTCAATAATAATAATGATAGTGATATAAACAACACAGTGAAAAGATGGGTAAAATATTTGAACACAAGTTTCACCAAAGAAAATTTACACATGGTTAATAAGTACATGAAAAGATGCTTAACATTATTAGTCATCAGGAAAATGCTAATTAAAGCAATGATGAGATACCGTTTACAATGACTATTGAAAAAGACAGATAATGCCACTTGTTGACTCAGGTGCGGAACAATTGGACCTCTAGCACATTGCTGGAGGTGATACAAAATGATCCAGATGCCTTAGAAAATAGTGCGTCAGTTGAAAAGTTAAACACACACTTTCCACAACACCAAATAGTTCCACTCCTTGGTATGTAGCCAAGGGAAATGAAAATATGTCCGCGTACAAAAACACGCATGCAGAATTCATAGCAGCACATTCATCACAGTTAATAAGCATTGCAAACCACTCAGCTGCTCATCAGCCAGAGGGTGGGTGAGCAACCCAATGGAACTGCTGCTCAGTCATGACAAGAGCAAACTTCTGACACATGCAATAACACGCATGACTTCTAAAGCAGTATTGGACATTAGAGAAGCTAGAATCAAAAGCTAAAAATGGCGTGATTCCTTTATATGACATTTGGGAAAAGATAAAACTATAGGGACAAAAATAAGCTCCTGGGGGTGGGGGTGGGGGTGGGGGAGGGGCTGGAGATGGGGGGTCAACTTTGCTACAGCTGCCTCTACTTCACCTGGCGGGGCTGGGGAGGGAATGGGGGGCAGATGCTTCTGTGCCCCCATGACTGGGAGCCCAGCGCCCCTCCTCTCGAGGAATTCAAGCAGAGGGGCACCACCAATGCCCCCTGAGAAACCTCGTGGTGACTGAAGAGTTAAAGCTCACAACTCTTATGAAACCACAGTGCAGGAGGGAAAACAAAGCAACAAGGTGTCATCCTGCATGCCGAACAGAAATATGTCCCACATGTCAATATTGACACTGAATGTGAACGGTCTGAGTGCCCCACTTAAAAGACACAGACTGGCTGAGTGCATGAAAAAAAAAAAACATCTCAAGTATCTGCTGTCTCCAAGAAATACATCCACCTCACGAGGACGCACACAGACTCAAAGTAAAGGGATGGAAACGATATTCCATGCAAATGGAAACCAAAAATGAGCAAGGACAGCCAGTCTCATGTCAGATAAAATACGCTTTAGATCAGCAATGGTAAAACGAATATAAAGATGATCGTGTAGTGGTAAAGGAGGTGATTTAATGAGAAGACACAACAACCTTACATATCTATGTACCTAACACAGGAGCTCCCAGATTCGTAAAGAACATTCTGCTGGATCTAAGCACAGAAGTAAACGGTAGCATCGTAACTGCCAGGGATTTCAACATCCCACCGACAGAGCTGGACAGATCACTGAAGCGGAAAATCAGTAAAGAAACACTGGCCTTAAACGAGGCTGTAGTGCAAAGGGACCTAACAGAGATCTACAGAACATTCTACCCTGAACTACTAAACATACATTCTTCTCATCAGCACATGGGACATGTTCCATGATTAAGCATATCTCAGGCCACAAAACAAGTCTCAGTGAATTAATAAAATAAGACTCCCAGAATTGGTAAATAAATTCAGCAAACTCCCAGGTTATAAAATCAATGTACGCAAATCAGTAGCATTTCTGTATCCTGATAACACCCGAGCTGAGAGTACAATCAAAGACTCAATACCATTTACAGTAGCTGCAAATAAAATAAAATGCCTAAGAAGATACTTAATCAAAGAGGTGAAACATCTCTACAAGGAGAACAAGGAGAACTCATGGGTTGGCAGAACAAACACTGAATTGTCCATACTGCCCAGAGTGACTTGCAGATGCAATGCAATCCCCATCAAAATACTAATGTCATATTTCACAGATCTAGAAAAAATAAATCTATGCTTCATTTGTCATTTAAAAAAAAAGCCCAAATAGCCAAAGCCATCTTAAGCCAAAGAACAAATCTGGAGGCATTACATTTCCTGACTTCAAATTATACTACAAGGCTACAGTAACTAAAACAGCATGGGACTGGCATAAAAGCAGAGACACAGACCAAAGGAAGAGAAATAAAAAACCATCTAACAACTGATCTTCGAAAAAGCAGACAACAACACACGCTGGGGAAAGGAAACTCTATTCAATAAATAGTGCTGGGAAAACTGGACATCCACAGGCAGAAGAATGAAACAGGACCTCTATCTCTTGCCATATACACAAATTTATTCAAAATGTCTAAAAGACTTAAATGGAAAGCATGAGACCATAAGAATTCTAGAAGAAAACATAGGAAAAACTCTTCCAGACATCAGCCTAGGCAAAGAATTTATGACTGAGACCTCAAAGGCAAATACAGCAATAACAATAATAAATGGGATTTAATTAAATTAACAAGCTTCTGTGCAGCAAAGGAAATAATCAACAGAGTAAACAGACAAGCTACAGAATGGGGGAAAGTATTTGCAAATGGCACATCCAGTAAAGGGCTATATATACAAAGAACTCAAACAAATCAGCAAAGAAAGAAAAAAACATCAAAAAGTGGGCAAAAGACAAGAGCAGAAATTTTTCAAAAGGAGATGGACAAATGGCCAACAAACGCATGAAAAAATGCTCAGCATCACTACTCACCAGGGAAATGCAAATTAAAACCACACTGAGATATCACCTTACCCGTGTCGGAATGGCCTTTATTAAAAAGTCAGAACATAATGCATGCTGGTGTGGATTCAGGTGGAAAGGAATCCTTATACCCTGTTGGTGGGACTGCCAATTAGTACAAACTCTGTGGAAAACAGTATGGAGATTCCTCAAAAAACTAAACGTAGACTTAACATTCAACCTAGCCATCCCACTACTGGGCATCTACCCGAGGCAAAACAAGTCATTTTATCAAAAGTCAGCTGCACTTGAACGTTTATTGCAGCACAATTCACAATTGCAAAGATGCATACTCAACCAAAGTGCCCATCAGTTCATGAGTGGATTAACAAAACTCGGTGTATATACCATCGAGCATCACTCAGCCTTAAAACGAAATGAAATACTGTCTTTTACAGCAACGCGGATGGAAATGGAGACCATTATCCTAAGTGAAGTATCCCGGGAATGGAAAAACAAACACCACGCACTCTCGCTAGTAAGTGGGCGCTGATTGGCACACACAGGCACAAAGGGACATAAAGGACATTGGAAGCCAAGAAGGGGGAGGGTGAAAACTTACTGCCAGGCACAGCGAACGCTGTTATGGTGACAGGCACACTAAAGCCCCAACTTAAGCATTATACAAGATACCATGTGAAAGAAACACCTGTGCCTCCTTAATATTTTGAAATTTGAAAAGACATGTCGGTGGCCGCCACAGGGTAGGATTTGGACGAGGGACTGACCACAGGACACCCGAGGGAACTGTGGGTGACAGAGACAGCTGTCTCTATTTCCACTGGCCTGATGGTGACATGACAGTGTGCATCTTTCCAAAATCTATAAAACTGCACAAAGGTGAACTCTCCGGGAAAAGAGCAAAAGTGAGCAAATGCCCACCTTGCCGATCACCTCCCCTGCCTGGCCCCCGAGGTCCAGGGCCCAGGCAGCAGCTGCAGCTTAGAGAGAAACAGGAGCCAAACAGCGTGGGCTCCAGGGCCTGAGGAGCGTGCTCCCTCCCGCCTGCACCCTCGGGTGGCGTAGTCGTGCTCAGCACCTGGGAGCCTGCACTTCCCCTGCACAGCCGGGGCCGGCCCCTTGTTCCTGCAGGTGGCTCAGGCGTGGCACGTGGGAGATGCTGGCTTTTTCTGTTGTGGGGAGGGGCCAGTCCCAGTTTTCCCGGGACTGCTATAGCTGAGCCCCACAGCCCGGGCAGCTTAAATACTGGAAATGTGTCGTCTCACAGTTCTGGGGACTAGGAGTCCAAGAGCAAGGCGTGGGCAGGGGCGGCTCCTTCTGGGAGACTGTGAGAGGGAATCTGTTCCAGGCAGTTTCCCGGCTTCTGGGGGTTGCTGGCGATCCTTCGTGCTCCTAGGCATGGACATGTCACCTCCATCTCTGCTTCTCGTGGCCTCCTGTCTGTGCATGTGCCTGTCTCTGGGTCCCAATGTCCCCTTTGTGTGGACACCCCGGTCCTGTAGGGGCAGGGCCCAGCCGCCCCCCCCCCCCCCCCCCCCCCCCCCCCCCCCCCCCCCCCGCCCAGCATGAATTCATTTAACCGCTTACATCTTCAACGACCCAGTTTCCATACGAGGTCACGTTCTGAGGTCTTGCAGGTTAGGACTTCATGCATGTAAGGTTTTTCAGCGGCGGCGGCGAAAAGACAGACAAAGAGAGAGAAAGAGTGGAGGCCAAACCATGTGGCTTTATTATACACTCCTGGACGAGGTTCTGGGGCCCCAAGAGGCGGGGGGGCCAGAAGTCGCCTCCGTTTGAAGGGGCTGAGGCCTTTTGTACCCTTTGGGCGGGGCTAGGGACTTTTGGCAGGAAGAGCCAGGGATTTTAGGAGGGGCTACAGGTATTTGTGGAATCCAGGAGCCAAAATGTTCTTATCTGGGTGGACTTCTGGGTGTGGTTCCTCTCAGCTCAGCGGGGCCTGGCAGTTTTGTCCTTGGCGGGTCTGGTCTTATGAGCCTTTTCTCTTTTGACCTATGGAAGGGAAGGGGCCCGCCAGCAGCCTTACAATGCAAATCTGCTGGGGACACAGCTCAGCCCACACCAAGGACCTGGCCCCAATGAAGGCGGACCCCTCAGCTGTGAAAGGGAACTTCTTAGATAGGAAGCGAGGGCAGCAAAGTCACAAATCTTCAGGTCTCTGCAACCCGGCAGCTCCTGACTCAGCGGGGCAGGAGAAACAGCCCCAGGACACCACGGGGAGGGCTCCCTGCACAAGGCTACCGCCTGGGACCTTCCTCCCCACGCCTGCAGACCTTGTTTGACTCTGCTACAAACCCTGACTGGGGCTGAGCAGACGCCTGCCTGCAAGTAACACCCGCCCCAGGCCGCCCCCTCTCTGCCTGGGGTCCGAGACTCCCGCCGGGGTCCAGGGTGCAGCCGTGCAGGGTCCTCCCGGAGACTGGGGACGCTGGTTTCCCCCACGCCTGGGCGGGACAGCCCCTGGGGCCGGTGCGCTCACCCCAGCTGCTGGGAAGGTGGCTCTGTGATGTTTAATTGAATGTTCTCAAAGTTCTTACACAAGCCCAGAGGCAACGTGCTCTCAGAGCTCAAGGTTTTACAAATTGGAGGAAAAAAAATAAAGTTAAATAAATGGAAAGTCTTTTCATTCTCTCCCTCCTCTCATTATCCCTCCTGAAAACACACGCGCCGTGTTGGAGAAGCCCCGTGACTGTCCGTAAGGCCCAGAGGTGCCTGGTCCCTTCCAGTCCCAGGGGCCCGGCCACTTCCAGCAAGAGAACCTGGACTCGGCGGGGCGCGTAACCTGCCCTAAACCTCCCGGTCCCCCGCCCACGCCGTCCCTGCGTCCACTCACCTTGGCAAAGGCCACACTGACCTGTCCCCGCAGTTTGTCATCCACGCCCCTTCCATGGAGGGGCCGAAACAGGCAGGAGGCAGGACAGGTCTTCAGGCCTGGCCATGCGTGGATGTCACAACATCACAACCGCCACACCTCTGCACCCCAGGGTGCAGACACACACACACACACACACACCCCATCCCTCAACTCCACCCCTCGCACTCGCGCCCGGACACCCTGCCCTGCGGCCACCGCCTGCTCTGCTCCCTGCTGAGCCCTCCGAGATGACCGCCCGGGGCAGCCGGGCTGCTACGGCACAGTACTGCCAACGACAGAGCTTTACTGCTCCCCGTTCGGGGGCTGGACGTCCACGATCGAGGCGCTGGGAGATTTGGTTATCTGGCGAGGACCCGCCTCCTCTCTCACAGACTGTGGGTCCTGGCTGTGTCCCCGCGTGGGTGGAAGGGAAAAATGACCGCCAGGGGCTGCTTTTTGAAGGACGCAAATCCCATGCACGAGGCTCCACCCTCCTGACCTAATCGTCCCCTCAAACATCCTACGTCCTGATGCCATTACATCGGGGATCGGGGCTCCAACCTGCGGACTTAGAGGGGAACGCAAACATTCAGCCCATGGCGATGCTCGAGCCTCTGCCCGATGAAGCCCACTCCTTCCGAAGCCCGGTTTGAACGTCCTCGGCTCAGGTGCTCCCCTCCTCCTCCTGCCGGCAGGGTGGTGGGTCTTGCCCTCCTGCCCGCACACACTGTGTTACTCCCCCACCACGGGGGACCCTCCCACTAAACCACGAGCCGCTCCAACACCGGGATCGGCCTCGTGTGCTGCGACACACCCGGGTGCGTAGCTCAGTGTCGGCCCCGCGCCACGCTCAGCAGCTGTCTGGGAACGAGCGCGCGGCTCTTGCAGAGAACGCCCTCAACAGCGTCACGCAGCGTGGCCCACACGTGCCATCTTTGCTTAACTAAGAGGCCTTCCCGACGCACCGCATCACCTGGCGTGTGGGGGAAGAGTCCGGGCTCCCAGGGAACGAGGGCGGAGGTGGATTAGTGAGGTCAGCTCAGCCAGAGCACGGGGGAGAGGCAGAGTCGGGTCGTGGACTTGCCATCCGGGTCCAGCTGACGCCAGACTTGCTCTGAGGGGTGGCTGATGAGACAGAGGGTCGGGAGGTTCAGCGGCAGCTGGGAGGCTGCCAGGGAGACCCCTCTCCAAGTCCCCAAGCCAGTGGCCCATAACCTCACTAGACCCCTGACCAAGAGGAAGTAGCTCTTCTCTCTGGAGATAGGGACCACATCTCCGACACACGGCATCCACCCGAAGGGAGACAGTGCGGCTCTTCTCCTGGACTCCCAGAACTCTGATTATCTATCCTGTTGGCCAAAATATTTGATGTCCACCTGCCTTTTCCAAACCCCGTCCCCCCGGACGTGAGCGAGGAGAGGGCTCACGGCCGAGACGCTGGAGGTGATGTTGATTGCAGATATTATCGCAAAGACTGCGGTGACTTCTTTAAGAGGGCCCCAGCCCGTTTGAGCTGTTGGTGCTGCTGTTCGTGGCTTGTGCCTTTAAGCATGAGAAAGGCACATCCCGGCCTCGATTTTCCGCATCTCGGCAGTAGCTTATCTATGTCGCGAGCGTATGTCGTCTATGTATTTGGCAGTGGCCCCTCTCTGCTCCACACAGCACTGCCGGTGTCCCTGCTAGCAGGGAGGTGACGCCGTGTGAATGTTTTAGCGGGACCCGTGTTTGGGTAAGGAACACGGGGTCCTTGCAGGCTCTGGCAGAGTGGGCTGGATCCCGTATGAAGGAGGGGACGCACCGCACCGCCGCGCTCCTCTTGGGCAAATAAAAGCGCTATCGTGGACCCGAATGCTTTATTAGAGCACAAGGAGAAAATTAGCTCCTTTTCACCTGTCACAGCCGACAACGAAGTGTCCCTTCCCCCCCACCCCCCGGGTCCCCTCTGCAGGGTCCCACGAGGAGCGTCTGCCTCTCACCGCGTTCCCTCGCAGCACGAGGCGAGAACGGACGGGAATTGAAGGGGCAGAGAACGGGCTCGGGCGGGAGACGTCCCACCGCACAGCCCCACCGCCACTTCCTGGCCCGTCTCTGGGTTTGGGTTCTTTCTGCGCGTCGAGCATAAGAACCCGCAGGCGTGAATCTAGAGGACCGAGAGCCGGCAGGGCAGTTCGCAGGTCTGGGCCAAAGCGTGCTTCCCTGTGGTCCTCTGCAAGGCACGGTCCGCGTGACTTTAAAACGATAACTAAAGGAAACGTCGCACGCGGATGTTCGCGGCGGCGTTATTCCCGATATCCAAGAGGTGGAAACGGCCCAGATGCCCACCAGCCACGGACGGAGAGGCAGGACGCGGTGGGCCATGCAGCCCGGACCAACTTGGGAGGGCGGCGCCGTGCGGAAGCAGCTGGGCGCCGACGGCCGCGTGCCGTACAACTCCACGGATGTGAACCGTCCAGGGAGGCAAATCCAGGGACAGAAAGTGGCTGAGCAGGTGCAGAGGCTGGGGGAGGGTAAGGAAGGGCGATGGCTACTGGTGCAGGCTTCCTTTGGGGGAGGGGAAAACAGGTCTGGGGTCAGACCGTGGTCTCCGTTGCACAATACCGTGAGTGTGCTACATGCCGCCGACTGTAAATGCTGCTCTGCATGTATTTTGTCGCAGTAAGAAATGACAACGAATGATCGCTGTGTACACCATTTGTTCAGTGCTTCACCTACGCCAGGCGCCGTGCAGAATGCCTGGTGTGCTCTCCCTTACTTTTTCTCTCCCTGCGGTGAAGTCAGTATTCCTACCCTTGTTTTGTGAATGAAGAAATAAAGACTTTGAGAGGGGCGGGGGGCAGTCTACCGGTAAGAGAAGGGCCCCAGATTTCAGCCGAGTTCTGTAAAACACCAAATCCACAAGGGCCGGGCTGGGCTGCGCTGGGCTGGGCAGGGCAGGGCAGGGCAGAGCAGGGAAGGGCAGGGCAGGGCTGGGCAGGGCAGGGCAGAGCAGGGAA